>CM039681.1:77708714-77772992 GCA_022537955.1 Schmidtea mediterranea
GTAGCAGCTGGTTCATATAATGTGTACCAAGAAGTAATTCCATAAAAACAGAAATTCGAGAATGCACGTAACAAGGAAAATAGTAGGCATTCCATTGATGGACACCATTCACATTCACGATTCATAGAAGCCGGAAACAGAAACGACAGTAGTCACGGAGTAAACGAAGCGAATGTGCAGGGAAGGATTCAATACCGGAATTATTAGAATAGCAGAGCGAATCCAATAGCAGCGGAAGATGGGAAAATAAAACTACTCTAGAGTATCTGGCCGCAGGACGAATAACGGCAGGAGACGATCAATGTGAAGGAGGAGAATAACCTCTCATAATTAGTTAAAGGCGTAGTAGTGATAGAAACGTTACAAGCGAGTAGAAAAATACCCAAGGCTACTTTGCTCCAGATACACAAGCAATGAAAAGTATCACAAATGTCTTAGCCACAGTAGATCAATGGTACGACGGGAATGTTCAGAACAATCGTATATAACCGCGGTACCCAGAGTTGTCGAACTCACCCTATTAAAAGCGCAGATATTCGACGAAAGTAAGGAAGTAACAGCGAAACGGAAAACCAACTACTCAGAACGAGTGCAAATGAAGAATTGCGAGAAACGGAAAAAATCGGAAGCAAACATTCCATAAATATCAATCATGAAGCACACCGAAAGGTAGTAATTTCAACCGAACAGTACGATAGGAAATGAGATTCATAAAAGGACAAATGGTAAAGCAATGGACGAAATGGCTGATTCAGCAGCAACTACACAAGGAATATTTTATCACGATCAACAATATCAAATGCAAAAGCCAAAATAGACCAAAAGATGTGAAGTTGTACTTTAAAGTATGATACACAATAATGGATTTTCTATCAAACAGAGGCCTAGGGCATCAACAGGACAAATATATTATGAACCGTGAATAAAAACGACTTGTATATTGAATAGAGAATATTAAAACAAGTTAGCTATGGCTATTTACAAACGCCAGACAACGCAAATTCCATTATTACCGCTTTCCAAGAAGGATAATTTTCGGAAGACATGCGTAAGGCGAAGTAATGTACCGTACAAATGCGAAAAAACGAATTTGCAAGAACTTACAGAAATTCAACGATCCCAGAGACAAATGCATAAATGAACTAGAAAATAGTAATACAACGGAAAAATCAGATTCGCCAACCAGTAACCAAGAATGATAAACCCAACTAAATTCGTACGAACATGTCAGCTGCGTAACGTATACGGACATTATTTTGAGAACTATGAGTACGGAAGTTGGTTACGTTCCCACTGCCGAGTGTAGTAGCGCCACCACAAAGTATTTGGACTCACGACTCAGCAAGTGAAGCGGAATTTTAAACCGGTAGACTTATCACGAAGTGGAATTTATCAAACAAAAGACCTACGAACGTGCTCGAGAAATCTATATTCAGCACAAAGACAGGCAATACTATCAATATCGTGACGAAACAGGAGGAAATAATAGGCGAGAAAACGAACTATGAATTACTATTATCACACAGACATTTCCAGCAATTGCAACCAAAAACATGAATGAAAGCCATTGGGGAAGATTCTTAATATTTCGCAAATGATTGGCAAGGGATATAAGGGATTCAATACTGATTATCCAAATTGTGAGAGTGATTCTAACAGCAAATGTTAAGCTATGCTTTGACATATATAAAAGAAAAGGAAAAATAAATTGGAAAATGAATAGGAATTCTTACCTTTTTTCTTAGCGAAGACAAATGGTACTTACATGGACATTCGAAAGATATCCATAGATATAAGAGATTTAATAGGATTTTGACCAAGAATGAAGGGACGAACGAAGAAGTTGGACGAAATTCAAAGCAACTAATTGAGACTGGAAGCCGGAAAAGAACTAGAATAAAAAGACAGAAAACAGCATTGGAAGACGATGGGCTAGACTTTTAAAAACGACAGTAGCGATATAGTGATAAGATGACAATCAAGGAGGACGCAGATGCTAACACGGAAAAACCCAACAATGGAGACCAGAAAATGAACTAAATGCAACAATACATCATCCACCACAGTATATTCGAATGCTTGAAAACTCAACGATACAGTGAGAGAACATACAATCACCAAGCAAGCAACGCTACGCAAAGGCATATACCCAACACATAGAACCAAATTGGGCAGCAACTAATACAAGAACTATGCCGAAGATCGAAAGCGTAGATCAAGATGTAGAAACGCGAACAATTAGCTTGCTACGAACACCAGCAGGACACGTTAACGATACCAATGACATAAAACCGGAATCGATACAATAGACAATAAACGGAAATCGAATAAAAAGGCAATGATTGACCACGGAGCAACATTTTCGGCAATAAAGATGGACAAAATCCCAGGAAAATATGGGCATGCTCGAAGAAAAAATATGATGTATAACCTGCAGTCAAGGAATTGTATCAGTCATAGGGAAAATTTTGGTCAATAATGACCATACAAGCAAACGTAAAAATCAGCACTTTACCTAGCAGTCAATCAAAACTAAGCGAGATTGTATAATCGGAACAGACTTATGCCGGAACTATTTAAAAGAAATAATAATCGACTAGGATCAATGGAACTTAAGAGACAAAACGGAAGGATATAATGCGCATTAAATCGGAAGTCGAGATGCTCGGGAAGATAATAGTACAGGACGCACCCAAATGATTTGCTACGTAAAAGTAAACGAGCAGCCCAACGAAAAGGCGAAATGATCTTTGAACCTACCCACAAATTCGAGAAAAAGAGAGACTTACCATAGCAGAGAAATAGTATATATAACGACAAATAGCGAAATCCCAATTAAACATCACCATTTCGATGAAAGAAGATAAAATAATCATGAGCATGAAAGATAGGGAAAGTAACTCCCATGTGGATATCGAACTTGCCAACGACGAAAAAACCGAAGGAAAAGAGGATGAAGAATTATGGGTATCGATTAAAGCAAATTGTTAAATGAGAAAGAAAAGGAAATGTAATGGATTCAGAGATATAGTGCTCGCAGCAGTCTGATTAGGATTAGGCACGAAGCGGGAGCGTAAACACACATACATGAGCACTAATGGATAACGCGCCGATAACTTACGACCATATCCGACTAGCAGAACCCAGAATCGCGTCGCAGAAAAAGAAGTCCAAAAGATGCTAGACGCAGGAGTAATTGAACGAGTTGCTCACCGGAGATGCGAGTTCCCAGTAGTGATGGTAAGAAAGGATGGACCCAGAAGATTCTGTATAGACTATCGACGAGCTCAGATGCAGGTAGACGGAAAAGGATGTACATACCACTGCCGGATATAAACGAAATGCTACAAACATTACACGGAGGCAGTCCGACTTTACATCGTTAGACTAAAAAGTGGATATTGAAGGATGAAGAGTTAAGAGAAGGAAGACGAGGAGAGAAAGCTGCGGTTGTACAAGTGTGGAAAGACTTAAGCGCCAGTCACGAAGAATGCGCGTTGTGATTAAGCCGAAGCGAAACAGCTGTTTGTCAGAGAGGTATAGATTTTGTGACAGCGAGTAGTGTAAGGGACAATGTATGTTAGTTAGTTTGAGCTATTCGAGCGATGTGTCGGGAACAACATTAGAGAGTATTGCGATTGGACGGAGATGGAAACTGAAGAGAGAGACGGCTCGATGCGCGATTGGCCAAGAGAAGTCGACGCTTTGTTAGAGATAGTATGGCGAGAAGGCAGGAACCAGTCCAGGAGACAGCGAAGTGAAGAGCTGGCAGGAGAGCCAGGGGCGTGCGACGCAAGAGAGCGAGAGGAGATTCTGTAGCGTGTGGTCGGATATTAGTGAGAGAGTAGTGCGAAGAGAGAGGTATCGGACAGGTCGCAGGACGGAATGCGGGAGACTGACAAAGATAGGAGACGCCATTTATATAGAAAGAGACGAAGCGGAAGCAGGCGGTGCGAAGCAGTGCAGAGGACAGATAATAACAGGCACCGATACTAGGTGCGAGCCAGAGTTGAGAGCGTGTGTTGATTGACGAGCCGACGCGAAGCGGAGTAGCAGGTGGCGAGGGCGAGGTTCTAGGACAATTGGGAGAAGAGAAACGAGAAGAGTTAATCGGATACTACAGTAGGACATCAAGAAGCATGAGAAGAATATTCGATAACAGAAAGAGAGGCCATTGGCTATACATCCAAGCGATTAACACTTTAAATATTTATTATGGGGTCCGAGATATATACTTAAAAGATACCAACCACTATAGGTTAGGCCCAGCATAAAGAGCCTCTAGTCGATTAAATGAGATGGGCCATGCAGCTGCAAAGAAATATTCACCGGTATATTAATTTTAAGGCAGGAAAAGTAACGCGAAGGCAGACTGTATGTAGATCATGTTTTGAAGAATTATTGGAGCAGGAACGTAAGGACGAATTGTATGATAATCGCAGAAGATATCAGATTTCACGAAATTGAGAATGAAAACAGAAAGAGGATGATGAAACTAAGAACGATAATCGAATTTTTTAGAGAGCAACGACAGAAAAATCTTTGACAACAATGTTAGATTAAAGAGCAATATGGAGAAAACATAAACATAGGATAACCCTAGAGGGATGGGTTATTACTGATGGATGGCGAAAAACGACTTATGTCTTACCAGGCCAGCAGACCGAAAAGAAGTATTAATGCAATATCACGAACGGAAACACTAGGAGGACATATGTCCGTGAAAAAAGACGGAAGCAAGATTACGTTCAGAAATATTATGCCAAATATTGGAGAAGATGTGAAAGAATGGATAAAGCAAACTGTTTAACAAGCGCAAACCAGAAAAAGCACAGGAAGCAAACTGAAGAGACACTAAAACCAATGCATTTCCTCCGAACAATGACATGTATCGCAATGGACCGGTAGTAGCGGACCGTTACCGAGAAACCAACCAATGGAAAACATCTATATATTAGTAATAACTGACTTATCTTACACATTCCGGAAAGCATTTTCGCAATCCCGATCAGAAAAGCAGAACAGTTGCAAGAATACTAGTAGAAGAATATGCTGGTAGGTGATGGAACGCCAAAGCAGATCCTAAACGGACCAAGGAACGAAATTATGAGGCGAAATAATAAAGGAAGTAACAAATGTATTTTCAGAATTGAGAAACAACGGACTTCGCCATATCACCACAGACCAACGGACAAACGGAGAGATTCAACGGGATTCTAATAGAAAATGATGTCAAATTACGTGAGCAAGCATCAGAAAGACTGGGATAAATATATAAACCTATGCCTAATGGCGTTCGAATGTCAATACTCAGCAACAAAAATGAGTCTTTCAAACTAATGTACGGCCAGAGAATGCACACATGCCAATCGATTTGGAATACCAAACACCAATATCGCAATATAATGGAAATTGATGACTACATAACAGGATTTAAGAACGAAATGCAAGAAGTATGGAAGACTGCAGGCATGAAATTCGATTTACCAAGAAAGCTACAAGGAATTACACGATAAAAAACGAGATGTACGAGAACATAACTTTCAAGTAGGAGACTGGGTAATAATAGCAACACCAGAAATTATTCCAGGAGTAGCTAGAAAATTACAAAGAAGCGGCAAAGGACCATATGAAATAATGTACGTAAATGAAAACAACGCACGGGTCAAATTAGTCAACAACCCACTCACGAGACCTATATACGTAAATGTAAGTAGATGTAAAGCGATACCCAAAACAATAACCAAAGAACCAGAAAATCGAGGTATGAAGACCAGATCACAAACTCAGCAACTAAGTATAAACGGGCTAATGTTAAGTCGAAAAACAGAAACCATAACGAACAACCAGCGAATCGAAGGAGAACCGCAACAAGACGAATCAAAAACAACATTGGACCCAACAAAAGATAATGTAGACAAGATGGACATAATAGTCAAAGTAATGAGAGAAATAATGCCAGAATGGGCCGAAGGGAAGGGATGGATGAGAATAATAAATAAAGCGGAGAGAATTGCAATAGAGTATGCCAAAGGAGCCAGAAGTCCACCGGAAATGAACCTCATAAAAGAAAAGATACCGATGATATTCACCATGACAGACGTAGAAGGAAACGTACCATTACATTTTGCGGTGCAACAGATAAATACAAAAAGAACATTAGATATCATCCGATTCATGGGAGAATGCGGACAAACATCCAGCATAAAAAACGAGGAAGGACAAACCCCGTTAATGTTAGCAGCAGCAGCAGATGCTTCAACAACCATTTTGAGAGAATTACTGAGAACCGGATCAACATTTAAAGAAAAGGATAACGGAGAAAACAACGTACTGCAATACGCACTAAAATCAAGACAAACAAGTGCGGTAAAATTCATCATCAACAATGCCACAATAATAGAAAGAGAAATGATGGGAAAAAATATCCAAACACTTTGGGAAGCCATCGACGCCAAACAAGACGAAGCAGCAGCCAGTTTAATGAAGTGGACCTACGAGAACTCACCATTGAGAGTATTTGACTTAAACCATATAGTTCGAAATAGAAACATTCTATTAAAAGAAACAATATATGCCTACTACCCATTTCCAAAGACAATAAAAGCAATGTTAAAATGGGAAAGACTAAAATTTTACCAATAACCCATTAGAAGCAACGCGAATCGGTGATAGGAAAGAACAATTATTAACTATAATACACAAGTGGCACCGAAAACAAATAAGATTTCAAAGGAGCAAACAAGAAATAAAAGAAATGGATGACCTAAAAGCCAGGATAATAAGGGTCTACGAAGAAATAATCGAAGCAATAAATGTCGAGGACGACATTTTAAAGAAGACCCCGGATGAACAAAGAGATAATGACGAAGACAAAGAGGACCAGAATAAAGAGGACCAGAATAACAGACCAGATATGAATAAATCTACGCAAGACAAATCACCAGATAACCAAAACAAGAATACCCGCAAAGAAACAGAAAACAGAAAAGGAACAGAAAACAAGAGCAACAGCGAGGAAAACCAAAAACGAAGAACACCACTACATGATAAAAGCCTACAACGATCAAAGGAAAATCAAAACCGACCATCCCTACTACAGAAACTAATGATACTAATCACATCAATCAAGTTGACGGAAGCCAATAAGGATACCCAAAGAGAGTTGAAATCATTTATGTTACGTACAATAGACGACAAGGGAATCACAAGCCAAGGAATATGCCTTCATATGGCAGAAAAGACCAGTATAAGCTGTTATTTTGGATCAATAGGAAAGCCAGGCGGCATAGATATACAGCCACAGGATCCATCATCTTGCTGGATCGCAAAAGATATATGCAGAGATACGGAAAAGGAAGACAGAGGTATAAAAATCCAAGTAAACCCAGGAATAGGCAATCTACGAGTGATAAACGTAGGAACTAAAAAGATTAAACAAATATGTGTACGACATTTAGTCACCAATTGTTGGGAAGGAAACATGAAGAAGGGACAAAAATGCGGATGGGAGAACCTAAAAGGCGACACAAGATACATCGTATGTGCAGGAGATAACAGAACAATAACCTGTACAGTAATCAGAACACTGAAAGAAAAGAGTATAACAGAAAAGATAATTCCAAAGGAAAACCCATACAAACGTCAAGAGCCAGAGAATAAAATAATAGTAAAAGTAGAACAAAGCCTAACAAAGGAAGAAGAGGTAATAGTCGAAAATAGGGACAAAGAACCCATCACAAGAATCTGTATATACGAAGCCAACAAAAATGGAATAATCAACAACCCAATACAATGCAAGACGTACAAAGAAGTAAAGGATCAGAAATATCGTATCCCAACAAAAAGGAAAATCGGAAAATACGAGGTACACATACAAAAAGGAGGAAATATCTTCTGGAAGACAGCAACGAGAAAACCACAAAAACTAGTCTCGACAAACCAGCCAAGAAAGGAAGCAACCAAAAAAGAATTACCAAGGATAAACGCCAAGAAAAGATTGGGCACGGACGACAGTCACCTATCAATACAAGAAGTATTACAACTCCAGAAATCATTGAAAAAGGTACAGCAAATAATAGAAACAACCACCGCAACAGAGACAACGACAACAAAAAGCGAAGAAACCACCTATGTAGTCAAAATGATTTGGATAACAAGTGCAGTAGCAAGCGTCATAATAATACTGATAATAATCCAACTAACAAGAACCACTAACAAGTGTAAACGAAAGCCGAAAAGGAAAAGATTATGGCCAGCAGTGGAGAAATTCAATTACGATATCGAGATACAAGGTAATACAGAAGAAGCGGACGAATACGAAGCTTTAGAGAATGTAAACCAAAGCACAAGTGGAATCTGGATGAAAGAACTACCAATTATAGGGATATCACAAGAGTGGTCAAACGAATTCGATGTGTATAAAAAGACAAATGAGAGGTATGGGGATATACGGACACTACGTATAGAGCCCCTGGAGACGATGGTATAAAGCGGAAGGAAACATTGTATATAGTGTAGAATATTAAATAGTATTAGCAGTAGTATTATGTATAATAGTGTATAAATACAGTTAAAAGCCCAAAGAATAAATAACTAGTCAAAAGAGAAAGCGTGTAACTTAACAAAGTATCTTAATAGATGGACCCGAGTAACGATAACAGACAGTATCAAGCCAGGATACCACCATTCGTAGAAACAATGCAGCAGTCAACAACCGCAAATGTACCCATTGAAATAATAAAGCTAGACAGAGGAATATACCAAGATCAAGGAATAGAAACAGTATGGAGACAGCAATGCGAACTAATGACGCAGATAACCAACAACGCCCAAGCACAATGGAATAACACCCATATGGTACTAACGGAAAGTGTAAATCGAGGTTTACACCAAGCAGCCAGAATAGAAGACCAACAACGAACCATACTGCAACTTCAAAGAATGAATGAACAATTGAATAATCAAGTTAGATGGCAAGCCGAAGAAATTAGAAGATTAAGAAGTAATCAACAGAGTATAGACCCAGCAAGTTGGGTCGAATGGATAGCAACCATGCCCGAATTCACCCCGGAACCAGATTCAACAGAAGATTAAAATAAAGAATACCGTGTAAATATGTATAAATAAATAGAATAAACAAACGAAACAAAAGATGTAGAATAACTAGAAATTATTGTAGATATGCAAGCAATCATCGACAAAATTAGAGGAAACGAGAATCCATCTGAAGCCATGAGACAGATAATGAAAGAGAGAATTAAAATATTAGATAACCTAGAAGAAAGAATGAAATGCTGTAGATGTAAAGAATTATTGATCGGAGCAAGACAGACGAGATGCGGATGTAGAATATGCACAGATTGCACAATAGAGCTAATAGAAACAAAAATAATAAAAATGTCCCGGATGCGACGAAACATTCGAAGGAGAAGACGATCCTACGATACTAGATAAAGCCACAAACAAGGAGATAACCAGCCTAAAAGTTCAATGCAAACTAAGAGAATGCGAATGGAAAGGATTCATGAGGGAAATAGGAAATCATATAAAGGAGTGCGAATACGACGAAATACCATGCGGGAAATGTCAAGCCAAGATAATAAGAAAGAATGAAGAGGAACATGAGAAATCGTGCATTATGAGAGACGAAAAATGCGAATTCTGTGGAACTACCGACAAATGGATAATAATAGAACAGGAACATCGAAACCCAAAAAGAAGAACGAATATGCGAAGCATACGAAGGGATATGCACTAACGACTGTAATAAGAAAGACAGAGTTAAACTGAAAGCACATTGGAACGAATGTACCAACAGGCCAATAAAATGTCCATTAGAATTATTCAACTGCCAAACACAACTACCAACCACGGAAATGCAGAAACATATGGCGGACAACAGTATCGAACATATGGAGATCATAACGAGAACGATAGGAACGATCGCATGGGAAGTACAAAACCTACGGACGGAATTAGATTCACAAAAAGCCTTGATAAGAGAAATACTAGAGTCCAGACAGAACTTCGAAAAAATTAAAGAATCTACACCTAAGAAAATGGCAGAAATGGAGGAAAGAATCCAACAAATAATCAGCAGTATACAAGAGCTCGAAACAACCAGCCCAGTAGCCAGAAAATTACCGACAACACCCTTTATATGGAGAATAACAGGATTCACGGAGAAATTACAAAGAGCAAAAGATGGAACACAGAGAATCCTAGATAGTCCACCGATGTATAGTTGGAAGAATGGATACAAATTGGGTATTAGACTATATCCAAATGGGGATGGAAATGCAACAGGCACCCACATCAGTGTTTTCGTTAGAGTAGGAAGAGGAGAATATGACGAACTATTAACATGGCCTTTCAAGCAGTATATGATATTAACAATGATAGGACGAGAGGAACATCGCAATCCAATCAGAGCAGGAAACGAACCGCAAATGGGAAGACCAACAACTGCCTGGAATACGGCAGTAGGCACGCCATTCTTCTACTCACAACAGCGATTAAGAGGAGAAGGATTCGTACGAGAGGACAGTATATATATAAAATTGGAAGTGGAAAAGCCGGATAAGACGTTGTAAAAGAGGGAAAGAAAATGTAAATAAAATATAAATAAAAAGTTAATAAAACCAGATAAAAATATGAATAATCAGAAAAAATCAGAAAACTAGAAAATTCAAAATAATCACGACGTTTATAACTAGATGGCACACGGAAACAATGAACAGAAAATGGTAGAGATAAGAGATGGATCAGAATCACTTTGGTCAAAACTACGGAGAAAACCAGAAGAAGAGGAGAGAACCAATATATTAACTGCAGCAGTGGCACATTACGCAGACTACAATGTAGAAGGAATACCCCCAACAACTCATGAAGAAAATATATTCGGTAATGACAGTAAGAAACGAAAAGTTGAAAAATGAAGAACAGAGATACTTAACATTTAAAGATAATAAAGTATTCACCGATCAACAAAACAGAGAAATGGCCGCACAAGGATTTTATTTCACAGGAACATCAAAATATCCAGATGAGGTTACTTGCATCTTTTGCAGAGGACAGCTCGCACAATGGGGAAAAGGAGAGACGGCAAAACATGAACATCGAGAGAAATTCCCAAGATGTCCATTCATACTAAACATGAACGTAGGAAACCAACCAACAGACAGACTCAAAGGAATCCAAAGATTGGAAATAGATAAAGATGAAAAAGGAGGGAAAAAGAAAATAACGATAATCAGAAATTTCGAGGACCCAACCGAACTAGCAGGTGGAGGAGAAACTATAAAGAGAACATTCGAAGAAAGGATAAAAACCTTCAAAGGAAACCCAAGAGCAGTAGAATTTGCCAGCCCAAGGATATTGTCAAATGGCACGAGGAATAATGTGCGAAGGATGTAAGAACCAACAACCAATGCCAGACCAAAACGTTAGAAAATTGAAACACAAAGGAAAATGCATATATAAAGAAGAGAAAGAATCAAAAGGCGTAGAAGTATCAATCGCGGACCAGCAAATAGAAGATATACTAGATCAACCGAAAACCAGAACATTAATGCTATTATCAGGAGTGAACACAAAAACAATGAGAAAAATAATCGGCGAAAGATTAACGACCAACCTAGAATGGTATGACTCGACACAGGCAATAATCAGAGCTATCAAACGATATCAAGAAAAACCAAAAGAAAACCTCGAAAAATCAATAATAAAGGAAGCTATATTAGATCAACACCAATGTGTAACGTGTTGGCAGAAACACGTCGAAATAATATATACACCCTGCGGACATATAGTTAATTGCGAAGCATGTGGATCCAGAGTAAACATATGCCCAGTGTGTAGAAAGCCAATCAGCAGACGGATCAAGGGATTCCGGTTTGCTGATCAGTAAAGAGAAACAAGACAATGTATAAAACGTGTAAATAGAAAAGGAGTTATAAAATGTAAATAAAAGTAGCAGTAGATAAAACCAGTGTACCAAAAAGTAACGAAAAACCTAAAGATATGTATAAAAGAAAAGAAGTAATCAACGTTAATATTTAGAACCAACAATGAATCAGAACGAAATATTACCGCAAACAAATAACGAAACCGAATCAGAAAAAGGAAAACCCAGAACAACTTCAGATAATCTACAGAATCAGCTAAAAAAGGCAAAGGAAGAAGCCGAACAATGGCAACGAAAGACGATGCAATTAAAAAAGATGTTATTAGAAGTAGAGGAAGAATTAATGAAAGAAACGATTAAAACAAAAATGATGAGAGAAAAGTGGGAAAATCAGATGGAACAGCGAATAGTGTACCCACAAGGGAAAGAGAAACCTTATAAAGAACGAGAAGAAGAACTGATGAAGGAATTTATTCAGAATCAGACGAGAATCACAAATCAAAGAAAAGAGATTCAAGCATTAGAACAAGACAAACAAGATCAACAAAACGAAATAGAGAAACTCCAAGAAATAATAAAAGATAAAGAAGCAGAAATGCAGACAGAAGGAGAAGAAATTTGTAAAATCTTAAACCAAACACAAGAAGAATTGGAACAAATACGAACCAAATATTTGGTGGAAAGAACAAAGAGAACGAGCATGGAACAAGCCAAGGAATGGGCAAAACGGCAAGCGTTATACTGGAAAACCAAATGGCATGAGGACAAAGAACGATCAAGAAATAGATGGGAGTCTCACGCAAGACACTACGCGCAACAAATAGATGAAGAGAAAGATCGAACAAGAACCTACCGAGAAAAGTGGGAAAAAGCAAAGGTAGAAGTCAATAAACTAAGAAACCAAGGACCGAAACCATCAAGAAAGATAAGAGAACCAAAAGACGATAGACAAGAAAGAATGATAATCCAGCTAACAGAACAAGCAAAAAGATGGAGAGGAAAATACCGACTGTTAAAGATTGAAAACTCGAAACAATGGGAACATATACAGAAACAAGACCATGAAATAGTATGGCAACAAGCCAGAATGAAGGAGATGTTAGTAGACCAAGAGAGGACTCTCAAACAGAGACAAGAAAAACAGATAAAAACAGAAGACAAAGAAAAATGGATCAAATACGAAGCTAAGAAGTGGAAAGAACAATGCGAGGAAATCAAAAGAGAAATGAGATTACTACCCAAGAAATTATTGAACAGTGAAGATTGGGAACTATGGGAACAGATAGAAGAACAAAAACAAACGATCAAAGAAAACGAAGAACAGATCCGAACAATGGAAATTCGAGAACGGTATGGAGAAGGTTCAATGAGAAGGTTCAGAAAGATCGAAAGAGATTACGAGAGAGAGATTAAAGAAACAAACAGGAAATTAATAGACATAAAAAATCAACTAACAGACGAAAAGCGGAAAAATCAACAACTATGCAATAAACTAACCGAGGCCCAACAAGATGTAAATGGACATCGAGGCGTAGTAGTATACAAGGAAATTCAATTACGACACCAGCTCGAGATAAACGAACAATTGAGAGGACGAGTAGAAACAGAGATCGAGATAATAAAGAAAAGCTACGAGGAAAACGAACAAAATCTAAAGAAAGAAATCGAGAAACTAAAAGCATTAGAGAATACGCACCATCTAGAAGAGCGAGTAGAGGAACTAACGGAGAATGTGGATTACCTCACCTATTTATTAGATGAGGAAATACAAATTACAAACGCGTTGCGAGAAGAAGTAGTCACGTTGCAAAACAGACCACCAATTTTATTGATGCCATTATACCCAACGGAAATGTTAACCCAAGTCCCCACCGAACCAGATGAGGGATTTGGCGAAACGGAAGAAACAGATGTATAGAGGAGAAAAAGGAAGTTGTAAAAAGTGTATAAAGATAGAAAAATAAAAATAATAAAAACAAAATCGTATAAAAGCTAAATTAATGTATCTTTAGTATGAAGTCAAACGAAGCAGAAATTCAAATGAATCAGGAAGGCAACGTTAACGATTATGATAAATATCAACCAACCCCTATCCAAATTGTACAGCCAATTGAACAAGACCCACTAGAATATTACAGTAAAAAGTGGAGAAAGGAAAGAAAAGAGTGGAGAGAAACAGTAGATGAGCGAGAAAAAGTAGCGGAGAAGTTAAGACAACACCTGATCCAGGCAAGACAAACAGCGAATACCGTAAAACGAGAACTAACAAATGAAAGGAGAAACGTAAACGAGAAAAGGAAAGAAAACGAATACCTAAAGCGAGAGTTAGCGAGAATAAAAACCCAAGTAATCCTGGAAGACTATTGGAAAACGGAAGCAGAAAGGTTGAGAAAAAGTAGAAAAAGCGAACAACAATACCTAATCCAGTTGGAAGAAACCTGTAACAAAGCAAGGGAAATTAAACAGAACCACCAACAAGCCCAAGAGGAAATCGAAACGTTAAAAGGAAAGTTACAGAAACAAAAACAGAAAACCAAGAAACAGAAAACTAGTAAAATGAGCTACAAATATAAACTCGAGAGAAAACAGAAGACTGAGAGAAACCTAAGAGTCCAACTAAACCACCAACAAAAGATACTCAATAAAAACAAAGAACAACTAGAAGAGCTTCCAAAACTGACAGAACGATTAGTAAAGACACAAATATTGATAATGAGATTCTCCGAAACAAGGGCAAAAGAGGAATGTATAATGCACTCACCACCGGGTGAGCAGGGAGAATAACGAGATCTTAAATAAAGCGCAAATCTAATGTATATAGACAAAACATGTAAATAATCGTCAAGTAACCAATGTATAATAGAATGAGAACTGAAGCAAATTTAAAGAAACTGTATATGATGATGGTAACAATAAAGCTATGTGTAACCGAAAACCCCTTAGATATATGCGGAAAATCTCACCCATTCCGAAAAGAAGATAGTACGTGTGCAAGCTACAAGGAAATATGTGAAAACCCAAAGAGCGAAGAATGCCAACAATTAACCCTACAATGTGATCAATGCCCAATAAAAGAAAGCAAAGATGCCAACGACAAATGGAGACAAAGTATGAGACAAATGATACAAACCTTATTAGAGAAAAAGAACGAGAGATCCGAAATAGAACACGAAAACCTGAGTATGAGGAAAATCCTAGATACTATCATCAGAAAAATCCAAAAGATCACTGAAACGAATCCAGAATATAAGCAAATGCAAGAAATCCTAAGAGATGTCCGTTCAATCAAAAGACAGCCACCAAATAAATCCCAACAAGTATACGAATCAAACCTAACAACACCACAAATTCAAATCGTAATGATCAGTCTAATCATAAACATTATGTCATTGATATGCTGTCTTATAACCTGCCTGAGAATAATCAATCAACCAAGACAGAACACCTCAACTCAGAAAACCCAAGAATTAACCAGTCAAATTCGTAATCCCAAAAGAAGCCAAGAAATAGAAAGACTCTCGTATATATCGATAAATAAGCCAAGCCAATCCAAACCAACAAGAGAAGAATATCACTTAGAAGCAGAAACCAACGCCATCATCAAAGACAATCGCGATTCATTTGAGACTAAATTTGATAATCACTGAATAATTGTGTATTAACGTAACTAAAAAACTGAAACTGATTTGACTTCAATTTGATTTTATATATAGTAGTCGGACTATAAGTCCATCTGTATCTTGAAAATTATGCATACCGTAGAAACTTTTTATGTATGTAGGTATTGAGGTCACGACCCAGCAGCGCGTAGACCCAATTGAATGTATAAAAGTAGGACTTATATTTATGGCATTGCGGGACGCAATTTAATGGGCCCCCGAGTGTTTTATGTTGGGCCAGTACAAGCTTTTGTTTAAATGGATTGGAAACAGCACGCAAACACAACACGCACATTTCAAAATCGGACCCTTAAACATCTAATAAACACCTAAAATGCGAGGAAAACACATAATTTAACATATAAAATGGAAAACATAAAATTAAATTAAAATATTAACAAACGCACCAAGATACGCACGAATTGACATAGAAATAACATGATAACAAAAGATTTGACCGAAAAAGTGACAATTTACAAAAAATTAAAAGAGTTCACGAATAAAGCGAACAAAAATAAAATAATTTTAATCAGAAAGGATTGAAATTAAAAATAAATGAGTAAATTGTAAAAGAAATCGAAAAATAATAATAAATTAGAAATAAATTAGACACATAATTGCAAGGTCAAATTTTGTTTTAACGCATAAAAAATAACACGCAAGGTTAGGGTCACAGAACAGGTATAAATACCAATCCATTTTCACAAAGTTTTAATGCTTTTTCACTCAGTGAATAAATTACTTTTGTCAGAGCAATTCAAAGGAGCAACTCTCGATAACTGTTTTCATTCTGCGAATCAAGTATCTTAATGTAAGCTCTACTTGATCGTATGTGTGAGGACCTTTTGTCGTATGTTGATGTGTATGAACTATGAACGAACCATGATGAAATTGTTTCAACAAATATATGTATTTATAAAAAACGAATCTTCAGTTTTATGAGTCGAAATTTTTCTGGCCCACAGCCACACATCACACAAGAAAGCAAAATCATAACATACCTAGTCACACTGTGTAAGTGCGGTTTCTCCGCCTACAGTGTGTGCCCGTGAGAGCTCTGTCGTGCGTAACGACGGATCTCGAACGTAAATATTCTACCGTATAGGGGCAGTGGGAAGATTGAGAGCTAGACTTTTGGCTAGATCTCTTTCACCCATCTCCCGTAAAATCGACCTAAATATTTAATTACACATCGGCTAAAATAATAACACCGAGTAGTCCAGTGGGCACTCGTAAAATCTAATATGAACACAAGAACTTTAGGACTAAAATTAAGGCTCGGGTAGTGGGGACTTGAAACCGATGCGATGCAGATAAATTTAATAACTAAATGGAAATTAAACTGAATTAATTTAAAGTAATCGAATCCATAATATTAAGCTAGATGTGACGTAAATAAATTATTCGAATTAAAATTATGAAATCATAACTAAACTGGTGACCAGAACCTGCATATGAGAAGACTTTTGCAACGTAAGCAGGGTATAGTAATTAATTAAATAGATGATCCAAAATTGAATACTCACGTAATAAAAATCAAGAAAAATTTAATAAGTATTAATGATTTAAAGTATCCTCGGATCTAACCTAAATTAATAAATGACTTATGAGTAAGAAGCCAGAGAAAATGGAGTAAAGAAACGGAACCACAAATGACAGAGTGGACATAACTGATTCCGCGAAAATTACGACAGGATATAGACCCGCTAAAATTTCATAACAGTAATAATAATTAAAGCATTAAGACATTGATAAATGATAAACTAACTTAATGATTAGATTTAGGTCATTAAAAGATAAATACACGATTCATGAATCCAAGAATAATAAAATTTATTAGGTCACGAATAACTGATAAAAAACGACCAAAATAATCATGTTAAGCGCACACGAATAAATCAATTAATAATTGTACATAATGATAACAGATCAAGATAACAAAATATCACAGATGATTCGCAAACGTAAACATAAGGACTCAACTTTCGTGAAGGGATTCGAACAACACAGACTTGCCACGAATAATACCGAATCTTTGAAATCGAATAACTTTAGGAACACCCTGAAATTAGTGAAAGCGATAAAATCAGAAGTTCTAACCAAGAAAACAAACCATAGTGCAATAACACGTCCCAACCAAAAAATCCAAATGAAGAGTTAGACCCTTGCCCAACCGTGGTATCCTCTTCACTGAATAACTATCCTCAAAGCATTTCACCCAGCAGTTTCTCCCTAATCAGCATGTACAATTGAATCTTCTTACAACAATTACGATAATCCGGAGCGATTTGTAGCGGAGAGTTTTCTTGGATACACCGTCGTCGAATGAGAACAGCAATTCGGACAATGAGCATCAAAAATTCCAATCGACAAGTGAAAATTGTGATTAAGTGCATATTGATACAAAGACCCAATACAGATCAAATTGTTTATTCATACGCTAAATAAACTACGAACAGGTCATAGTCCGAGATTACCGCGGAATGAATCACCAAAAATCCGACACAAATGACAAGTCGATGACGATGATCATATCAACTTATCATAACAAAGGAAGATGAAACGATCAATAGAAATGAACTTATACCGCCGAACTGAACAAAATAAATAATGATCGGTACCAAATAACAAACAATAAATGACTAAAATAATTATATTAACTTTCCACCACAAAAATGAAGAAACTAAATGACAGTTCATTCACCCACCACGCCCTCGCAAATAATTCACGAATATAAAAGAACCCAGTAAAAATTCACATTCCATACCGCGTAAATGAACCACCAAACAACTAGTACCGATAGTCGACGTGTTCGAGCTCGAGACTCTTTACGAGACCGGATTTCAAGAAATGATACTCAGATGCCTAGCGAAGCGAAAAATTCAGGTAATTTCGCACGACGTTTCAAATTCTATCATAACAAAAATTCACCTTATTAACACTCGATAGAAAATAGCATAAATCACTAACGTCCATGTTTTACACACGCAGGCGCATCGATAAGAATGATGAGTAATTAATTATTTTCACGTTTAGATCGCAGAGACCCGCATGGCAATTGGAGCGACAATTCTCGAGTTCTGTGGGATAACGGATATCTGTTATCCACTTACGGAGACTCCAGTTGGCCAAGAAGATCAGAATATCAAGCGGAAGAGGTCGAGTTGCCAAGTATCGCGATCAAGCGCGAGCCGGGCCACAATCCAGCACGAGAAGCCCGCCAGCGAGCCGAATACGCGGCCATGAAGATGGAAGAACTCGAAAGAAAGTACCACCGGAAAGCGGTGTTGGCCCGACAGCGACTGGCGCAAGTGAACAGAGATATCGCAAGTGGTGCTATCCCGAGTACCGATGGATTCCCGCCAGAATATGGAGTGTCTTTCGAACTAGACGACCCGAGGCTAATGCAGATGACGGCACCGACAAAAATGGTGATCCCGGAGAAACTAGTGCAGTCAACACTTCGAAATCGACTCGGATCGCGTCAAACCGGCGATCATACCTATGCGAGCAGGCATCCTCAATGGAATTCCAAGCACCACAACCGAAGGAGTGAACGTTTTAATGGTCAGGAATGAGTAGTATCGATATGTTTTAGTTTATTTTTCTTAATAAATGTTTATGTCTCACGGGTTATTCAATTCTAGTCTTTGTTTTGTTTTATAAATTAACTACTTTGACAATTAATGTAACCAAAGGAAATATAAAGTTTTACTCTTTTGCAATGACCTTCTAAAAATTTCATAGGGAATAAATGATAGAAAAAGATAGAACGTTTTTGACATTAAAACTTTGACCACCCAGAGTATTAACACCAATCAGCTAAGACGCATGAGACGTAGCCGATCATACACCGTAAAAATAATTAATAAAGAGGATCAGTAGAGTTGAATCAATATGGTGAACGAATAATCATTTAAATATTGTAATTTTAGAAATGAAAGCCACAAGAATATTACACCAAGAGCTGAAAGAACTCAGACGGGAAAGTCAACACCTGCACCGACAACTTCTACAACAAAGTCGAGAGATGCAACAGCTGAAAGCCACTTGGGCCGAACCCGAAAAAATGAAATCATTGTACCAGCGCCTCACTGCCGCACAACAGGGCTGGAAAGAGGAAAGAGTGTTGAATCAGGCGCAGCGAACACAAATTAAAGGACTGGAGGTCGCCTTGTCGGCGTGCCAGGAGGGAAATGCAGTGACATACCCTCTGGTATTCGCTCCGGCACAATTAGCCTATCGCGACCAAGAGGAAGCCCATTCAGCTAACAAGAAGCCCAGATCACACGCTCGACCAGGTCGAACCGAGCGGTTGCGAAGACGTGCCCAAGGGATAGCCAAATGAGATGATAAACTCAATGTCTGATGATAATTTGATTCATTTGTCATTAAATAAAAATTGTTTAGTTATTATGATATTATTTGTAAATAAATATAGAAACGAAAAGTATTAAACAGAAAGTGATAAAGGGACCTAAAATAGAAGACGGACATAGGCCTTCTAACGGCAGTCCGCTGAACCCGACATAGGACTAACCCTTAGCAGTTCTGATATCGGAACTCACCTTTGGACGTCCTGTGACCAGTGGTTACATTACCAACGTTGCCTAGCAACGGGTAACCATTGGCGGGAGCAAAAAACTATTTTATATGATTGGGGTGAAGGTCATCCACACCACTAACCCCACAATAGAAACATTTTTAAAGGCACAGTGAAAGCAGTTCAATTAAAAATAGAACTAACTCAAAATAACCAATTCGGTATGTCATTATTTTATATATTCATATTTTTGTTTTTTTACTATTGTGGGAACAATGAGAAATTAACAACAATATGACTTTTAATGTGTGCTAATGAAATTATTAAAAATATCGTACAGAAAATAAACTAGTTATTCAAAAAACATACGATACATTAAGTAATATCTAGTACATTTCCTATTAGTGGTGTGTTACTGGGTATTATTGTTGTTTTAATCCTACTGTGGTCGCCCAGGTAACGCCATATAAACATTTATTGCTACCACTCGGCACCCGTTGCTGGGCAACGTTGGAACTGTTGTCGAGTGGGTGGATCGTCAGCAAAAAGTGAATGTTATTACTAATACTATAATTGCTCGGACGATCTCTGGGTCTAACGAGCTGTCGTTAGAAGACTGTGCCCGCTTTAGAATATTGGGTCCTTTATATGTCATAGGTTTTACCGTTTGGGTTCATCGGTGAACAACTAAAATTGTGATAATGATATAAAACAAGCGGTTGCAGGTCGTAATGTGGATCTTAGCGTTTTGGTTGCGGGTTTTCGACACTTATCTAATATTCCTATTAAAGGTTCATAGATATCGTTTAAATAACAAGGAGAAATATAATTTTTTGACAAAAACAAAATTTACAAGCAACCATATCATGTGAGTTAATTAAGGTTTATTTAGTAACCGAGCGGCTCGACGTTTAGCCCGCTCCTTTCGCCCTGGCCGGTAGCTGTTCGGCGTTGGTGTTGTAGTCGGGGTTGTTGTTGGTGTTGCTATCGTCTCTCGGTAGACTAATTGGGCAGGAGCGAAGACGAGTGGATAGGTTACAGCTGCCCCTTCTTGACAGGCCGACAGCCCAACCTCCAGCCCTTTTATTTGGATTCTTAGGCTTTGGGTCAGTTGCTTCTCTTCTGCCCATCCCTTTTGGGCCGCGGTGAGCCTTTGGTAGATTTATTTGATCTTTCCCGGCTCCACCCAGGTGGCTTTAGTTTGCTGGATCTCACGAGTCAATTGGATGATCTGGTCATAAAGGGTTTTGTTGGTTTGTTGGGCACGGGTCAGTTCTGTCCGTAGTACTTGTAGGGGTTCCATTTCTGTGAACAACGAACATAAAAAACTTTTTATTAACATATTAAAAATTTCTAAGCATACGATTAATTTAAACATAAATTACTAAATTGTACTAAGAAATCACCAAAACAAAAATGAAAACAAATCTCAACGGACAATTTTCTATTAAAACAAAAAATGTTCGTAATAAACCGAGAAGGTCGGTATTCTATAGCTCAGTGAGATCAGGAATCCTCGAAAAATTTCTTTATTCCTTCCTCCGGGAAGTAGCCCGGAATTATGAACACGGGCCGTTTCGTATTACGGGCCAGTCTTGGGTGGGGTGGCGGCATGCACAAGTAGACATCCGCGATCCGCCCGGCCGTGATGTCGTCCTCCACGTTGGCCAGGTACTGTCTGGTCTTGACCACGTGGAAGTCGACCAGCCGTTGATGGTCCTCTAAGCGGACAAGGAGTTTGCGGGCGTGTTCCCGAATTTCTCGAGCCGGATACTGCTCGTTATCTTGTACTGGCAGCCTCCCGTCCATCCCTAGCAATTGTCCGATGGTCTGTTTAGGCCCTCTTTGCGGGGGCTCCTCATAGCCTCTCGCTCGCCCGATTTGACGCCAGGCGTGTCTCCACTGGTCGGCGACATGTGTGGGAACAGAAATAAAGGGTCCTGATTTTTCTGAATAAGATTGTGATCAGAAAAGTTTATCATTATCTTTAGAAAAATAATTACAAAAGAATAAATAAAAAAAATAAAATCCCTATTGTATTTTCTCCAAATCGAGATTACAGAACCTGTTTGGGCATTTAATTGCACCCTCATTATAGAAATTTCACTACGTATGTACGTTTTTAATATATATATATATATATATATAATTTAATAGGGGTTTTTAAGTAATGGGGAATTAAATTAAATTCTGTTCTATTGTTGTTTTGAAATTGTTTCTAAAAACATCTTACTACAAAATCTGACGGGTGCTTTACAATAAACATAAAATATTCCATAAAAATTTGGTTTATAGTTTTAATTCTACTTTACATATTAGTTAACTTTGAATCAGATATATTTAATCATTTTTTATATAAGATAATATTAAAATGCAAAACAAATTGTAATTTTGATTTAATTAAATAAGATTTATAGGTACATGTATCCCAAGGTCTGATTTAATGTCTACTTTGGCCAAGACATACTCATATATGTATTATAGGTTAGTTTATTGATTAATTATTTGGGGCCTTACCTACTATCTCTTTAGATAGTATTTGATGCATTATGGTGTCGTATAAATCAAACTCATTGTCACCTCCTCAAGTGTAGTTATTCGAAATTTCCTAATGGAATCTATAATATTTCAGGTAAGTGAATTATAACCGATCAAAATAAGTGAGCTCATGTGCGAGCGGTCATGAAAAATTGAGGCAACGGTTCCCAATTTGCATGTTTTAGATTTATAATTTAATTAAATTTTTCTTGCCTCCCAAAATCATATATTTAAAATATCGAAATCTAATATTTGAAATTTAAAAACACATTTATTAAGAGTTTTTGTGTGGTTATTAAAATGTCGGACTTCTCGAAGATTAAAACTTACTCCAAAACTTATTGTTCACTATATTCCTATTTCCGAGCGCAGTAGTAAAATAAAACCAGAAGATTTACCTATTTTTAATTTATTTAAGAAATCCATTTTAACGGAAAAAAAAATTCTTCATCAATTGTCGAGGATTTTGATTGTTAACATTAATAATAATAACAATAATCATAATGGTAATATCAATAATAATAATGATGATGATGATAATAATAATAATAATAATAATAATAATAATAATAATAATAATAATAATAATAATAATAATAATAATAAAGTAATAAATGATAAGACTAATAATAATAATGACAATAAATGATAGTGACAATAATAAAATAGTACTAAATAATGATGGCTATTAATATTAACAGGGTTAACCAAATTAAGGTATAATAATAGCGATAATTAAAGGGATTAAATTAAAGTAATTCATAAGATGTCAAATTTACCTGAATTACGAACTCCTGGATTTAGATACGCGTCTTCGTCGAGTGACCCGGACGACGGAGTCCCATTATCATGATTCGGACGGTAATACATTTTGAGTAATTGTCCTCACAAAAAAAATACTATTCCTTCTGTCCTGATGCTCCCTTATGTAGTCTGGCATTGATCGGGGAAATCGCGTGTATGTAATTTTCTCAGCGTAGTCGACCACTACAGTAGACATGTTGCCGGTATGTCATCAGAACATGCAGGTGTCATGTTGATTTCGGTTCCTGTTTCACGGATTCGTTGTGTCGGTGTGTGTGACATTTAACTTTGTGCATACCGGTGGAATTTAGTGACGCATTATTTAACATATGATATGGTACGTATTGATTTGTTGTGTGATAAGTTTTCATTTTTATTTTCGCTGATTTTATTTAGCAACTTATTCCTTGTAGATTCAGGCTTACTCGCGGTTTGGAAATGATCGAGTTAATTACAGATATGGATTGGGCTTTTAAATCCTATCAATTCTGAATTCGATTCTTACAACTGTTAATAACCCGAAGCTAGAAATGGGTTGTTTAATTCCACTTGGAATCATCCGTCATATTTTAGTATTGGGAAGGTAATTTGAATTTATACGCAATAGTTATTTCATTAATTTCTAGATCTATGCTTGCTTGGTCAGGGTTGATGGACAAATCGGGTGGGACGCGATGTAAATACAGGTATTAGTGAACGGCTGGTAGTTTTTATTTTTTAACCTAATTTGTCCGTTCAGGATTGATAGTGGAGGTATTGGTTAGATAGTAGAGATCCGTAGTTAGAACTATTCCGTCGTTTGTGGATTTTCCTGTTAATAGTTGGTTCGCTAGTCGCTGTTGGGACCGTTTTGATAATGAGGCTAATCAAAAAGAAGATGTTTATTTTCGTTTTATCAGCTAAGCTAGTAATTTTCTACTAGTGCGGGTTTTGGGTAAATGATCTTTAATTTGTTTTATGATCACCGTATTAAATAATGTTTAGTTTAGTTATACTTTTGGTTAGGGAATTAGAACATTTGCGTTATCACCGTGAGATCTTGTCACATGGGAAAATGGGAACCGTGATCTCTCATTAGTTTTTCCTCGTAAATTTGGTACCCACAATGGCTTCCAGGTTGGGTCAGTTAAATGGGACTCAGATTATCGGACATTTTCTCCCTATGGAGTTGGAAATTTTATTAGCTGCAGATCTTGGCGGTTCGAGTGTGATTTAGGAGTTTCTTGTCGTGATGGGATTTTGCTTTATTGCTAAATATTTTGATTGTGGTAATCTATTTTAGTTACGTTCTCGTGATAGTACAGTAGTAGTTGTCGTCATTTTGTTTCCCGTTTTTTGTTTTTATGCGTAATGTATTAATTGTGTGTCAAGGTTTTGGGTTAACAGTTTTGTTAATGTAAGTTTTGTAAGCCCGAAGTCCTCGGAATCGAATGTTCCATCGGATGAGTAAGTGAGTTTCTATGAACTTGATTCAAATTAATTATCTTATTTTACTTCGTCTTGTCTCCTTTTAACTGAATCAGGATAAATGTTCAAATATTTTCCTTATTTGGAATTTTTATGTAGTATATTTTTAAAGCTAATTTCTAAGTTAATTGCATCACTGATTAATTATACATCAAGATTTAATTATGTTTAAGTATCTAAACTTCGCAAAAACAATTATAGGATCTCAAGCAAATGGTTTGATTTGTTAATTGTGCTTATACGGAAGGACGAAATGCTAAATGTTTGCTATTTGGACTATGAATTGCCTCCCCTGTTTTACCTGTCAGTTGTGGTTAAGCGATCACGGATATTCTGGGTTTAGGTGGGGTTGTTATTTAATCTGTTTGCTTGTAGTATAATTAATTTTGGAGGGTGATTGAAAACTCAAATATGGTAGCTAGTTATTTTTATTTAGATTTCTCGATTTTTCTCAATGAATTGGAAATCGGATTTAGTACTCGAAAAAAAAATTGGATCATTAAGATGTGTCTTGGGTACTCGTTATGTAGGGATATATAATTTACTGAATTCTCAATTTTAACGATATTGATTCATGATTATCATATTAGAAATTTCCTACGTCGATTTATTGAACTTTATGTATGAACGATTTTGAGCTATTTTATAGGATGAAAGCTTTATAAAAACGATTTCATTTTTTATTCCCGTCACCTTCCCCTTGGTTGACCTTAGGCGCATTTTATGTTCATATTATATTTAATGAGTGCCCACTGGACTACTCGGTGTGGTGATTTTGAGCCGTATGTAGAATAATTTAGGTCGAATTTAAAGAAACCGAGAAACGAGGAAGCAGCCAAAAGACCGCTTCCTTATTTCTCCTTTCTTCTATACGGGATAATATTGACGTACCTATCCCTGCGTTCCGCACGCCGGGTCTTCACGGGCACAGATCATCGGCGATATTCCACGCATTTACACGAATCTGAATATTATGTCTGATTTTAATGACTTGTGATGTGTCTTTGGCTGTGGGCCGGAAAAATTTCGACAGGAAATAAATTAATTATGGAGAAAATCATTTTAGATATTATAAATAATTTATTAATATTAACAAAACAACATAATAAGTACTTGATCCAAAGACAAATCATAAAAATACCGCTCTCCCCACGCCGACATCCAAGCAGAGCTCCATCGAGAGTGCGAGGACGCGACGTGGAGAGAGAGTTCCAAAATTAAAACTCACCCTAAAATAGATTTTTAAACAAAAACTAGTTCAAGTTTAAAAAAAAATGATTAAAATTGTGTAAAAATGAATCGGTATATATACCTATTTTTTGTCCCTAACCTTGTGTGTTCTTTTTTTGATTTATTAAAACAAATTTTGACCTTGGATTTTTCTAGTGTATTCTAATCTTAATTTTTTTTTTATTTTGAAATTTTATTTGACAATTTTTCTTTAGATTTTCTAATTGAATTATTTCTAATTCAAATTATTTGATTTTTATTTCATTTTCATGAAATTTGGTATTTTTAATAAATTGTCAAATTTGGGTCAAAATCATTGGGTTTTTCGTGTTATGTTTATATTTGATTCGTGCCGATCTTGTTGCTTTTTGTTATTATTTTAATTTATTGTTATGTTTATTATTTTATATATAATTATCTTCTTTCTCATATTTGATAGGGTTTAATTGATGTTTTAATAGGTTTGAATTTAAATTTACACGTTATATTTGCGTGTGTGTTACCGATTCATTTAAACATTCACAAGGCGTTTGTGTTCTGGCCCAACAATTTTTATTATTTTGCAATTTTATTTGATAATTTTTTTTTAAAATTTTTATTGAATAATTTCTAATTCAAATTCTTTGAATTTTATTTCATTTTCATGCAATTTCACATTTTTGTTTGTTAAATTATCAAATTTCGGTCGAATTTGTTAGGTTTTCGTATTATGTTTATATTTATATCTTGCGGATCTTGTTGCTTTTTTGTTATTATTTTAATCTATTTTTATGTTTATTATTTTATATTTTATTGTTGTTCTTCTCATTTTTTGGTGGGTTTAATTGGTGTTTTAATAGGTTTGAGTTTAAATCTGCGTGTTATGTTTGCATGTGTGTTACCGATTCATTTAAACATTTACAAGGCCGTTTGTGTTCTGGCCCAACAATAGTATGCTAGTATTGAGCTAATAGCTCTCATCAGTACTATGCCTGGACAAGCTCAGATTTTTCTGAGATCCAGGTAAGTGTAGAAACAGTGCCAAATTATCACTGTGATACACTAGTAGTAGGATGTGAGCACGTCAGGTACAAATCCCCTTGGCTTACTTAATATTACATAACATCTGACCTATGCCCACGCTGTTACTACCTGGAGATTGACCTCTGTCCACTTAGGTGCTACTTAGTAATTGACCTTTGGCCACTGTTGCCAGGTAAACTCACGATGATGTCACGTGCCCACTGGTCTGTCACTACCGGGAGACACTTATTACCCCATACACACCGATTACCTAACTCACACTTATTATGTCACGCAGTTGTGGACCAACACACTTACCACATTTAACACACCTACCTTTTAAAACCTTCCACACATCTACCAACTAGAACCTACCATTCTTAAACCGTTCACACACACACCAACCAACCGATCCACACAGATCCGCACTGATCCGTACCGATCCGCACTCATCAGAATTCATCATCGCCTACAACTACGCCTACGACTAAGTCGTAGACTTAACAAAATCACTCACTAGTACTATTTAAAATTTTATTAATACAACAAGTTCTTGATTCATATGAATTGAGATGATTCTGCTTGGAATCAGCCAGTCGAGGAGATTGAACGATAGAGATAAAATTTTCAGTTTATTATCATTTAATTTTGAGAAAAGATTTGTCTCAATAAAGTTCCACTCCTCGAAATTTATCTGGCTTTACTGATTTTCATCGGTTATCTGATCCGGCTTTGCGCTATAAGTCATATTCGAATTGAAATTATTCATAATAAACTTTAATTGAATATTATAAAAATAATTTTTAATTAAATTAAAAATCAATTTATTGGCTTTTTTGAACGCCAGTGACATGATAATGCCATTTTCTTGAAGAATTTGCGATGTTACTCATTGCGCATGCTTTTACCAGACCAACGACTTTTTCAAAAGGAACTCTCATCTTACCAAGTAGATCATAAGATGCTGGTGGAACAGATCCCATAGAACCGATTGTACAAGTAAATATTTCAACAGTAAAGCTAGGTTTGGCAGCCTGTATTTGCTTTTTTAAAGAATCATATTTTGCAAAATTTTCCTTATTCACAGTTTCAAACGTGACCAAAGAATCAAAAGGACATTTAATATCAACCATAAGAATTGTCTTTTTCTCATTATTAGTTATGATCAAATCGACTCGTTCTTTAGAGTTTGATACCAAGAAGCAAGTGTGGTCCACAAACACAATCAAAACTTTCGAAAGCAAACGACGATCGAACTCAGTCAATATTATTGTTCCTTTCAAAGCTGTTGTCAGGCGAAGAATTGACTTATTAGCCAACAATTCAAAGGATATTGTAATATTATGCGTTTTTTCAAAAAACTGAATCGCTGTTCTAGGTCGAAAGAAACGAGTTTTTTTTCCAGAGTGCTTTTGAATAATTTCAGCTTTATTAATCCAATTGAAACTGTCTTAGAGTGATTTGTTATTATTCCCAAGCCTAGGTCCAGTGACAAATTTTGAAGAATCTATATTAATACATTTTGTAAATTCACAATAAGCTTCGTTTTATACCGTCTTTTTCATATTTTGATTAAATGATGATTTGAAGTTAGTTTTTGGTGGTGGAATTTTACTGATTTTATTTCCTAAATATGGTCTACTGATTTTAGTTACACTTGTTTCTTTAAGAATACGTATTTCACAACTGCCATTGGATTTTATTTGTATACTATAAAGTCTCTTGCAACTCTTACTTTATTGACCCTGTTTTTAAAAATAAGAGAACGTTATAAAATAATGAAAGAGATCATATAATTAATTGTGAATTAAATAACAAATTTGACATTCAAAATAACATAATTGATCATACCCATAAAAATCTGCAATATCATAATAATAATTTTGATTGTGGACCTTTCATTTGCGCTTATGCGATGATTGTGTGTAAAGAATGGTACTATTTTCCTGTTGATTTCATGTTGAATATTAGGAAAGAGATTTACAAAATTCAAAGTTTTCATTTAATTTATAATACAAAACTATCGGGGGGGTGGAATTTCTAAAGATTACTTCCTAAATAAAATTATCTTTAAAAAAGCATTATCACTTAAAAATAAAAATCCAACCCTCAAAGCGATAGAAACTATAACGCTGACTCAAGAAAAGGCTTGTGTTTCGACTCTCTTAAAAAATGGTCTGAAAATAATCTTGAGGTGATGGTTCTTTCTCCAGAGCTAACAATTAACTTGATTGCTCAAAACAAAATTTATATAGTCGATCATGTTGCTTTTAAACAATTTAAAGGCATTAAAATAATCATTGGTATTAGTCTATCGATAATTATTGGTGTCTGTTTCTTTGTTCCGTTTGTCTTGGCTTCAGTTACATCTTTGACGTTCGATCTTCTCAAAATATCAACGGAAGGCTGTTAGGAATAGAAGAGAATATAACAGATTACTTGAATAAATTTATTCTTGAAAAAACAATTATATTTAAGGAATCTCATACTCTCTTTCGCTTTGCAATGTTCTCTAATGACCCTATACATCACGCTACTACTTTTATACTATTTTTAGAAGAATTTATTTCTGGAAATGTTGTCAATAGAGATAAAGTAATTGAAAAGCTTGTAAATATGCAATTCAAAATGTGCAATGAAGTTGTAGTAAATTTGAATTTAATAAATTGTAAGATTACAGAAAACATTTTAACAAACTTTTTCATCAATTTGAACTTATCCGAAAATTTCATTTTTTTAAACAATACAATGATCACAGCAATACTGGATGATTGCCCTCAATACTTAAATGAATTTTTAAATATTTCAAATTTAATGAAAGAAAAAATTGTATTTGCTATTATTGCTCCTCCTAAAGCTCAGCAAATTTTGATGGTCATCGACTAAAACTCTGATGAACATTATCTACTTAATCATTCATCTTTACTTCCAAACTTTCGTTATCTTTGTACAAAAAACTCTTTATTGACTAAAATCAATGAAATCAAAGAAACTCCTGAACTTTGTAAAATACTTGGTAACTGTCCTCATGCTATTTGTGGCTCTGGTCTTGTTAGTAGGATTCTCATTTGTGCATTTATCAAACACTATGCCTTAGATTTGTCTTTGGAAAATATTAATCTTCATGATATTGGAGATGTCACTCAAAGAATAGCAAGTGATATTAATTAATATTAAATTAACTATTCTTATTAAATTATATTCTTTACAATATTGCTAAAAAATTATTCTTGCTATTTGTTTTTTCATTATAGTTAACATAATTAAAATATATTCACCCCAGACCGTCCCAATACAGTTCTGACGTATTTTCTATACATATATATATATATATATATATATATATATATATATAAACATTGAACAAAAATAACAATAACAATAATAATAATAATAATAATAATAATAATAATAATAATAAACATAATAAATGTTTAAGTTTAAAAAAAATGAAGTCTTTATTACCGAATGTACAAAACATTATAAAGGATTCGATAAAGAATTTAACTGATAATAAAACAAATGTGTTGGGCCAGAACACAGGCGGCCTTGTAAATGTTTAAATGAATCGGTAGCACACATGCAAACATAACATGCAGATTTAAAATCGAACCTATTAAAACACCAATTAACCCTACCAAAATGCGAGAACGAGAACAATTAAATATAAAATTATAAAACACAAAAATAAATTAAAATAATAACAAAGTGCAACAAGATCCGCACGAAATAAATATAAACATAACACGAAAACCCAACAATTTGACCAGAATTTGACAATTTATCAAAAAATGCGAAATTTCATGAAAATGAAATAAAAATCAGATAATTTGAATTAGAAATAATTCAATTAAAAATTCAAAAGGAAAATTGTCATATAAAATTTCAAAATAATAAAAATTAAGAATAGAATATTCTAGAAAATCCCAAGGTCAAATTTTGTTTTACTAAATCAAAAAGAACACGCAAGGTTAGGGTCGTACAATGGGTATATATACCGATTCATTTTCACATAATTTTGATCGTTTTTACAAAATTTGAAACCAGTACAGAATTACGATGTAAGTGGGAGTATCGTTCGGAACTCTCTCCACGTTGCATCCTTGCAACCTCGTTTGAGCTCCGCTTGGGTGTCGGTGTGGGGAGAGCGGTGTGTTATTTTTATGATGAATGTAACTATCGGGTAACTTATATTTTAATAAATTATTTAAATAGCATCAAAATTCTGTTTTGTATTCTCGAAATTTTTCCGGCTCACAGCCGAAACATACAGCAAGATAATAAAATCAAACACACAATTCGTAATCGTGTAAGTGCGTGTATTATCGCCAATGATTCGTGCCCGTGAAGGCTCCGGCGTGAAAACGCAGGAGCTGGAACGTCAATATCATTCCGTATAGGGGAAAAGGAGAAGGGGAAATAGTTTTTTGACTGTTTCGTCTACTTCTAATTCCTATAAACTCGACCTAAACTATATTCACATACGGCTCCAAATAATCACACGAGTAGTCCAGTGGGCACTCATTAATTATAAATTGAACACAAGGCGCCTAAGATCAATTCAAAGGGAAGGTCACAGGGAACTAATAAAATGAAATCGTTGTTATATACTTCTAATATCATGTTGAGAGTCAAAACAAATTACTTGAGTAAACGTAAATTAATGCGGTTGTTATAAACTTTTAATATCATGTTAAGAGTCAATAAAATTACTTGAGTAAAAATAATTAATGCGGTTGTTATAAATTCTCATTGATATAAATTTCTAGATTAAGGTCTAAAGTGAAGAATAGAATAATATAACTGTTGTAAATTCCGAAAAATTTATGTTAAAGGCAATAAAAGTCTCTGAAATATGGAAATCATTGTAACTCCTAAATACTGATTAAAATATATTTGTAAGGGAAAAGAATAAAATAAAATTAATAACTACGAACTCTCGATATAATCTTTTAAACAATCAATGAAATATAAATAGTGTAAGGTCGACAAAATCTATTTAAGAAATAAATTAGCTGATTTTAAATACTATAGACACTACAAATGATAATAAAAATTCATAAAAGACTTAATAGTAATGAATAAATAACGTGAACATCCGAGTTAGCCAATGTAGTACCCAACGTCAAATAAAACCTAAAGTAAGTAACGAGTATATAAGTTTAGGATTTCCCCTAAATCATATGATTTAACATTTGGTTTTTTAAATAAGGATCGGAGAGTCAACAAGGAATGAATGACTTACATTTATTTTGTTTTAATAAACTAAAAAGTTCCGATACATGTCATAGTTGCAAAGATTTCGTGGTAGAACCAAATAAACTTAAACCGTAACCGTGTCGACTACAAATTCCTCACCACCCAAACCCAATAAAGAATAACATTCCAAAAATTTTATTAATGAAATAAAATAGATTGAATCCAAAATTAAATATTCCAGCCGAAATTAATTTGCATTATCCATGATAAATCAATAAAGTAAAATTTTTCGAATTAACTAAAATACTTTATCATAAAACCGAAAAAAATACAGATGGATTACGGCTAAATTTTTATATAAGAAAAATATTTATGAAGCTGAGGAATAAGGAGGGATCCCTACCAAAAAACTTGATAATAATAATGATAATAGTAATGGTAATGGTAATTATAATAATAATAATAATAATAATAATAATAATAATAATTATAATAATAGTAATAATAATAATAGTAGTAATAATAATAAATATAATGGTAATTATAGTAATAAGAATGGTAATAAATGTAATAGTAGTAACAATTAATAAAGGTAATACATATAATAGTAACAATGACAATACTAGTATCAGTAATAGAGAACATTGCGGTTATAACAGGGATAAGGGTAAAGGATATACTGTGAGAATATTTAACTTAACAAAGGGTATACAGGCCATAGAATAATCATCAACACGGACGACGATAAGAAGAACTATGAGATGTGACATAACAACGAATGACATGAGAGTATAAGTTAACATTTGAAGGAGTAAGGAGAATAACGGGACCTAAAAATCGAGATCGATATTAGGCCTTCTATAGGCAGCTCGTTGGACCCATGGATCGTTCGGTCGATTATAGCATTAGCAATAGCGCTCACTTTTTGCGGATGATCTACCCACTCGAACACAGTTCCAACGTTGCTTAGCAACGGGTGCCGGGTGGTAAGCGAAAGAATATTTGTATGGGGTTGTCTGGGTAACAACCATATAGTTTCAAAATATCGAAACCCAGAAACCCACCAAATGTAAAGGTAAAATTAGATCAACACATATTTTTGATAAATGAGAATTTGTTGACTTTACAAAACGCAAGTGTAAACGAAAAGACGAGAATAAGGAAAATGGTCACTGCCATACACACGCACCGCAAGAAGAGACCAAAAATAAAATAAAACATATTAATTAAAACAAATTAAAAATATAACAAAATTAAATAAAAACAATTAATTAATAAAAATTCGTAAAATGCCTACAGCTGCAGACAGAAACATACGAGAAAAGAAATAAACTGCCAAAACCTTGCAAAATAAGGTTTAGAAAAAACACAGGCAGAAGTGGCGACCAAGAAATAAAATAGCAACGGTAAAAAGAATATCATAAGAAAATAATAATAAAAATAAAATCCGATAACATAAAAATTAAGATATCAAAAAATAAGAAAAAATATATAAAAAATTATAAAAATAGTTTGAAATTAATAAAATAATTAAAAAACCCTAAAAATCGCGAAAAATCGCCTATTGGTCGTAACACAGACACAAAAATAGTATATAAGCAGTGACCAATTTCATTATTTTAACTTTTACAATTTTGACTTTACTAAATTTTGCAACTGAACATTTTATTTGATTCTGAAAAAGTAAGGAAGTTTTTGTTTGTTTTTGTTGTTTTATATGTTAATGAATTTTGCTTAATTCTAATGAAGATTTAATAGATGTTCGTAATGTTCTCATGCTCTTTTATGTTAAATAATAATGTATCTATATTAATTATATACGAGGTCCAGCATAAATTACTACTATATAATATACGTATTGAAATAGCCTCGGATAGGCAAATCGGCGATCCGGCTGGCGGATTAAGTTCCCTAGTTGCGATCGCGGGTTGAGCCTATCCAAAATCTCGGTCTGTCTGCGACGGGGCCTGGCAAAATGGCACAGGACCCTCCCCGTAGGGCATCGTTAAACGACTCGCAACGGCTGATGGAAACTTCGGTCAAGGCGAGCAGAAAATCCTAAATTGAAGGGAAGAGCGCCATCAGTTAAGAGTACTAAGAATGATCGTTCAACGATCGTCTAGGATTCTTTTCTTAAAACCTCAAAAACCGAGTTGATCTGGGTAGGAGTGATAAGTAACGCCAAAGGTAACTTTTTGAATGATATTAAAAAGAGTGTAAAAATTCTGGGGAAGTGTCAGACATCTTTGTTAGAATCGCATGTAGTAGAAAACATATATTCCGTAACCACTAATAATAGATTCGACACGTCTGAACATAGTTCACAATGACTCAAATGACATAATATAGATTTTGACCATATTTCACTCGCTAAGATTGTCGACAATAAGGATAGACATAATTAAACCAGTGTGGTTACTTTTTACCCCATATATAGCACCGAAATTAAGAATATGTACGACCCAGCTCCAACGTATTACCATCAATACGATAATCACGAGCATTACACGCCAATAAGTATCAAGTGAACGTCCAAGTAATCCGAATTAATTATAAGAAACGAGTATAAAATAAGTGGAAATTATTAAATATAGATAAGAATAATTATCAGCAAAATCTCTTAGATTTGCCATACCAACGAGGATAGCGTTGCAAGAATTCATCACCCCTAATTATTGTATGAGGAAAATACATCACTTCACCTCGAAATATACATACAGATTTCTCTCCCGTCTAAACCAATACTCACATTTTTCGGGGAAATAATGCTAACCTCACATTTATCAATTTTCAGACCGTCAGTTTTATTCCCATAAAATATGGTTACCATGGTTACTAACGATTTCTCATCATTATTGTCGTTTTATAGTTGTTCATACTACAGTCATTAACATCTCCTTTATCATCCCCAACAGTTAAATTTTACTTATTATTAAATTTTAGTTATTTTCAATTATTATTATTATTGCTATTACTATTACTATTATTATCACTAACTTGAAAGTTATTATGTTTAATATTATTATTATTATTATCATTTATTCTCCCTGCCATTATTATTAATATTATTCTTAGTATCACATCCATTATCATTAACAGTAGTATTATCAGTATGATCGGCGTTATTATTACTGGTATTGTCAGTAATATCATTATTGGTCGTATTACTATTATTTCTAGGATTTATACTACTAAAATTAAAATTGTTATCACTATTACTGCCTTCGTTATAATTAACATTATTATTATCATCATTGTTACCATCGCTAATATTATTACCTTTAGTATTATTACGATTATAAATATCACCATGTTCAGTCCCTTTTACCCCTACCATCATGTTTATCAGTGACGTCACTATCCGTACGGGTAATATAATTACTCCTATTGTTATATGTATTACGAATAGTTTCCCCACCCATGATTTCCCTAATGATCCTTGATACTTAACGTAATCTGGGTACGATTCTTGCTACTACTGTCATCGATCCTTCTGGTCCTATCCATCCCTACCGAGACCCCATGTTTCACCGCCCTCATCCGTATCCTCATGATATTTTCCCCTTTGCCAGAAATGATCGTTTACACCCGATAAAAATGAAGATCCAAACATGGACGCCTAATTTAGTTGTGCGTATGTGGCTATTCATGGTGTAATTTCCCCCTTATCTTCTCCTCGCCATAATTCATTTTCTTGATGGTATTCCCTTCGGCCTAATAGTCTCTGTCATATCCGTAATACCAAATTGCACTTCCCGAACCACCATCGAACATTCCCACTAATATGGATACCTCGTTAACCATTTCCCATTTATATTCTAGTTATCACCGAGAATACGCTACAAAGAACAAGCATGTCTGATTCGCTCAATTTGCCACGGATACCTCGGCTGTCCCCTTCAATCATTGCCACCTGGCAGAAATTAGAGTCACTAGAAAAAGAACACGCCATTCTGCAAGCAAAATACCAAAAATTAAAGGGCACCTGGAGCTCGCCCGAAGCCACACGTAAACTCTTCAAGAAAATCTCACGTCTGTCTCGGGCCAGAGAGGACCTTGTGATCGAATCACGCAGCCAGCGAATTCTCATCGCTGAACAGAGTGCCGCACTCAGGCGGATATTTACGGAGGCCGAGCTCAGAGCTCGTTTACCGGGTTGTTGTTGGGCTCAGGGCCTAAATATTATTCCAGCCCAGCACCTCCCTTCAAATCCAACTCCACCTCCACCAATTGAACCTCCACAGAATGTAGTGACGGAATCTAGGCCCGGAGTATCTCGACGGCGGCCAAATCGAAAAACTACGTAGCCACGAACGACGCCGGGCAGAAGCCAACCTGCTTAGGGCGACTCAAACAACGGGAGCGACCAGCAGAGAAAATGATCCGCCTCCGGCCTACCAAGAGTTTGAATTCCCGGATTTCGACCCTGATATAGTGTATGCCCCAGCTGCAACAATTCGCTCTCCGCCTCCGTCTATTTATATCGATTTAGTGGAGGAAGTAATCGAAGCTCCACTGGTGAATCACGCCCTGGAGCAATTAGGCCTCGATCTAGAAGAAATCGCCGTTCTTAGTGGGCGCGTTCCGACGAGTCTTGCCCCGGCTTATGTTCCCGGAACCTCAACCCAAGCGGGACAAACCTCAACTACCAATTCTCCTCTCTACCGTCAGCCGAAACGTCAATGTCTGCCGGTAGATATTGACGTGGAGGATAAGTACGACGATGGGCGTAAATTTTTGTAAAAAATTTTACTTTTCTCACCTCGAAACTGCGGTCAATCTATGATTAAAAAACGCGTGGCCATTACAACTTTCCGCATCGTTCACTTAATGTTGTTGTCGTGTCGTTTATTGTTTTTGAATGGAATTAAAGAATTTAACTTAAATCATTTTAATCTTTTTAGCTGTGTAAACATTTTTTATCTATGTAAAAATAAATCGATTTTAAAAAAAATTTCCTTTTTCCTTTATAGTAAGTTGATAGTAAATAATTAGATTAAAGGTAATTACGGGATAGTATAGAATTAATCCGATGAATTGAAGGTTTTAGTTATTAAGTTAAATTTTGGTGAAGGAATAGTTTAATCCAATCACAAGGTTAAACCCAGCGGAATGGTATCAAGACTCTCACAAGTCCCCCAGGATAGAGTGCGGGTAGACTTGAGATTGTACTAGACGAATGTGGGTTATAGACCAAGAGCGTAAGTCCTTCTAAAGACCGCCAAGAACCGGGGAAAACGAAGGTCGTTCGAGGAGTAGCATTAGCAATAGCGCTTACCTGCTCGAATGGCATTCGACTGTGACGTACAGCACCAACATGATTCCGGTCATTGGTACGTAACAGTAAATCAAAATCGTTGGAATACGCGGAAAAGTCAACCCTAGATTATACCTAGAACGAGTATCAACCAGGGGCGCGAGTTAGTCATCAGATAAGTTTTCCAGTACATCCAACAATACATATCCTGGAATTGATGGAATTAAATATAACTATATTGCTATTCTTGACCCAGAAGGTAAATTTTTGACTCTTCTTTACAACAAAATCTTTACTGAAAATACTATGCCGGACGTTTGTAAATCTTTTAAAACTCTAATGATTCCTTAACCTGATAAAGGTGATAAATATAATCTGATCTCTTCTTGGTGACACTTTGCTTTGTTATCCGTTGTTTAAAAAATATTTGCGTCAATATTAGCTAGAAGCTTAAAATCGTCGGTTTATCGAAACAATCTACTTCATATCGGACAAAAATGGGGGTTCTGTGCACGATGATTGCGTAGAACACAATTCTCTACTTTCATCTTGACTTGAGCACTCGAAAGTAGTAGGATACCGGCCCTCTAGCTCAAAGGCCATCTAGCTCACATACCCCCCCGGCAAAATTTTTTTTTTAAAGTTTAAAAGTACAAATTTTTTTAGAACAAAGACAATGATTCATTCAAGGTCATTGAAACAAAGACCATGACTCATTCAAGGTCATTGGCTGACTCATCATAATTTTTCAAGGTCATTTAAACAAAGACCATAGCTTATTCAAGGTCATTGGATGACTCAGCGTATTTCTTCAAGGTCATTTAAACAAAGACCATGACTCATTCAAGGTCATTGGATTACTCATCATATTTTATAATATATATTTTTAATTTTATTTATTTTTATTTAATATACTTTAATTATTAGTTTTAATCAAGTCAATAATATTATTTATTTATTTTTAAATTATATTATTATTAAATTCAATTGTTTGTTTTAATCAAGTCAATTATTTTATTATTTTATTTTTAAATTATATTATTATTATTAAATTGTTTGTTTTAATGAAGTGAATATTGTTTTAATCAAGTCAATAATATTATTTATTTTTATTTTATTTTATTTATTTTATATACTATAATTTTTTGTTTTAATCAAGTCAATAATATTATTTATTTTTATTTTATTTATGTTATATACTTTAATTTTTTTTTGTTTTAATAAAGTCAATATTTTATTATTTATTTACTATTTTTAAATTATATTATTATTATTATTATTGTTATTGTGAAATACTTTTAACGGAGTCTGAATTATTCACTGATCAACAAATATACTTAAAAGATGAAAATATTCACTGAAAATGAATTGTACTTTAAGAGTGGATGAATTACTATTATATTCAATTAAAACTTTTTAACAATTGAGTAGATTTTGTCGGTTAATTATATTTAAATAGGGATATCAATGGATATCAATCACAAAAGTAGTATAATTTAGAGATTTTTAAGACAATGCTTAGTGTGGTTATCAGTATACTTATGAAAATCATTGATATATCTCTATGGGTACACTGGTACTTTTTATTGAATTTATACTTGATTTACTGATTAATTTTAATTATTTGAGCAACATGATATATATTTTACAATAATTTAATTTATGTGGGAAACATAGACTTTATTCGATTTTAGTCATTTTTGATGAATTTTTTATTTGATAGAATTTTTTGCCAGAATCAAATTGTGGTGATTTTCAACGGAAAATGTTGGGTATCGATAACAATTTTGTAATACTAAAGAAAATTTATTTTTATTGGTAAAATTCAGATTTTTATGATAATTTTAAGTGGGAATTTGATTGGTTGAATATATATAGTAAATATGATCTGAATGATGGATTTTTAAGGATCTTATTCGGTTAAATATAGATTTCTAAAGAAATTTTACCTTGTACGTTTTTTACAAAAAATATGTATATTGTTGGTGCAGTGAGGAAAATTGTCATTTCAAGGGAAGTTATTGATTAAGAGGAAATTTTATGAACAAGTTTGTTTCCATTTTTAAGGGTATTGAGTTGGTTGAATATCTATGTTCAAAGGGTAAATATTTTTCTAAATGGAGAATATAGAGGAGGAATTTATAATATTTTTAGGGGGGATTTGTTCAAATAGATAATAATATGTGTGTAAATCTTTTGAGAGAGTGGGAATATTGTCATTTAAAGAGAAATGATTAGTTAAGAAGAAAATTTATGATCTTTTAAGGGGGAAAGGATTGGTCACGAGATGAATTCTATTTTAAGGGGATTTCAAGAAATTTATTCGGTTGCATATCGATATAAGTCGGTGATTTTTTATGAAAATAATGAATATAGCTTGGATTAATGTCATTTAAAGAGAATTGAGAAAATTTTATTTTATTTTAGTGAGAAACAATTGGCTAAGAAGAAAATTTATAATCTTTTAAGGGGAAATAATCGATTAAGAACAGATTTGTTGATATTTTTAAGGTACTGAGTCGGTTAAATATCGTTATTTAAAGGGTGATTTCTATAAAAAATAATGAATATAGTTGGTAGGGTAGGGGTAAGTGTTATTTGATGGGAAATGATTGGTCTAGAGTGGAATGTACTTTAGTGAGAAATAGTCAATTAACAAGTTTGTTGTCATTTTTAAGGGGGTTGGGTTGGTTAAATATTGTTATTTAAAGGGTAAATATTATCTAAATTGGTATTTTTATGATTTTTTTTTTATGAAAATATTGAATATGGCTGGAAATATTGTTATTTGATGGAAAATGATTGGTCAAGAGAGGAATTTATAATATTTTTAAAGAAATTTACTGGAATGAATATTGGTATTCAAAAGGTAAATATTATCTACTTGATAGGCTTTTATAAAAATTATGAATATAGTTGGTATAATGGAGTGAAAAATGACATTTGAAGAGGAATGATTGGTTGAGAGTCGAATTTATAGTATTTCTTTTTTAAAGGGGATTGAGTTGGTTGAATTTATAAAATACTTAGGAAAATTTTAATAAGTATTACTCAATAACTACTATTTTCTTACCAATTTGCTGAAGGCCTTATTTTAAAATTTCTTCAAAGTAATAACATTATTTACAAATTAATCAGTTTTATCTCAAATTTAACAACTTTCTCACAACTTTAATCAAATTCTAATCCCATGATAATCATAAATTACGTGTATTTTCTTAAAAATTGTCCATAGTTTTTCTTATATCGGTAAAACAAACACACATATTTCAATCAAAAAACACGTGTGTATCATAAATTATATACATTTTCTTAACAATCTCAAACTTTACATAAATATTGAACTATTTTTATGATTTAACACATACACATTATTAGCCACAAAATAAATATTTCATAAATTATTGAAAAATAACACATATTTTCATTAAAGTTTTTCCATAAACACTGTAACATATCGATGGTTTAACACACACATTTGAGCCATAATTAGTTTTGATATTTATTTGCACATATTTTATTAAAAATACAGAATTTTTCTTTAACTTTCTGCAAACATTTACAATTGTTCCATCTCTGTCTACTATGAACCACAATTGAACAAACTTTTTCTATTCAATATTAATTGTATATACTTTGGTGAAAATTTATATAAAAAAATAATGAAAATTATAATAATAAAAACTGGTAATCATAATTTTAGTGATAATAATAATAATAAAATAATAATCGAATAAAAATTAAAAAACATTAAAACACTACTTATAAAAAATAAGTAGTATATTAAAATTAAAAATGTTTAAATATACTATGACTTTGACCTACTTTTGAATGCAATTGACTTACTTTAAAATGACCTTGAAAAATATTATGATTTATCCAATGACCTTGAAAATAATAATAATAAAATTAAAATTAAAAAATATTAAAACAATACTTATAAAAATAAGTAGTAAATTAAATTAACTTGTAATAATAATAGTAAAAATAATAATAATAATAATAATAATAATAATAAAATAATAATAATTATATTAATGATAATAATAATAATTATAATTATAATAATAATAATATTAATAATAATAATTATAATAATAATTATATTAATAAAAATAAAAATAATGATAAAAAAAATAATAATAACAACAATAATAATAATAATAATAACAATAAATATAATAAAAATAATATTAATAAAAATAATAAAATAATTATAAAAAATATTAATAATAAAAATAATAATAATAATAAAAATAATAATATTAATCATAATAATAATAATCATAATAATTATAATAACAACAGTGATAATAATAATAAAAATAATAATAATAATAATAATAATAATAATAAAAATAATAATATTAATCATAATAATAATAATCATAATAATTATAATAACAACAGTAATAATAATAATAATAATAATAATAATAATAATAATAATAATAATAATAATAATAATAATAATAATAACAATAACAATAATAATAATAATAATATAATTTAAAAATAGTAAATAAATAATGAAATATTGACTTTATTAAAACAAAAAAAAATTAAATTATATAACATAAATAAAATTAAATAAAAATAAATAATATTATTGACTTGATTAAAACAATATTCACTTCATTAAAACAAACAATATAATAATAATATAATTTAATAATAAAATAATTGACTTGATTAAAACAATATTCACTTCATTAAAACAAACAATATAATAATAATATAATTTAATAATAAAATAATTGACTTGATCAAAACAATATTCACTTCATTAAAACAAACAATTTAAAATAATAATATAATTTAAAAATAAAATAATAAAATAATTGACTTGATTAAAACAAACAATTAAATTTAATAATAATATAATTTAAAAATAAATAAATAATATTATTGACTTGATTAAAACTAATAAATAAAGTATATTAAATAAAAATAAATAAAATTAAAAATATATATTATAAAATATGATGAGTAATCCAATGACCTTGAATGAGTAATGGTCTTTGTTTAAATGACCTTGGAAAATATGATGAGTCATCCAATGACCCTGAATGAGTCATGGTCTTTGTTTAAATGACTTTGAATGAGTCATTGTCTTTGTTCTAAAAAAATTTGTACTTTTAAACTTAGAAAAAAAATTTTGCCGGGGGGTATGTGAGCTAGATGGTTTTTGAGCTAGAGGGCCGGTATCCCACTACTCTCGAAATATAGTAAAGATACACCTATCATAATTGCATTTCTTGACATCAAAGACGCTTTTGGCAGTGTACCCCATGATTACATGTGTTCCAATTGTTACTCCGAATATTCCTATAAAGCAGGGTGTCAAACAAGGATGCGCTTCTTCAATGATTTTGTTTGCCATTGCAATTGATACATGTCCTTCAAGCTGTTACTCTTTCTAAAGTAAAACCTTTCAAATATGGTGAATCTTCAATCCAAGTTCTTGTTTCTGCTGATGATATTGCACTTATTGCTAATAATCTCATGATTTGCAAAATATCTTAAACATTGCTTTTGATGTAGCTCATGAAATTGGATTTGAATATCGACTTAAAAAATGTGCATATATTCAACTGCCAAATGTCGACACGATTAGTGAAATTTCAATTAATAATATAAAAATAAAGAAATTATTGAGTAAAGAATTTTATCAATATCTTGGAGTTCCAATTGGTGAGGAACCTAACCAAAGTCCTTATGAAATCTTGAATAAGGTTGTCAGTGATGCTAAAAAGCTAGCGGATTCCGGTTTGTGCTGTTGGCAAAAGTTGAAAGCTTATAAGACCTTCCTTCACTCTAGCCTAACTTTCCCTATTAGAACGAGAGAAAGTAAAATTAGTGCTCTTTCTGCAAATGTTTGTAATAATACTACAAAACTTCGTTGTCATTTGAGAAAAATGAGGAGTTTACCTAACAATTCTGAAATCAGTTACTTTTTTATAACTCGATTGAAAATAGAGGCGCATCTTGCACTGATCTTTTGGATAAATATCACACGCAAACTATAATAGATTAATAAAGCTGAAATTATTCAAAAGCACTCTGGAAAAAAACTCGTTTCTTTCAACCTAGAACAGCGATTCGGGTTTTTGAAAAAACGCATAATATTACAATATCCTTTGAAATGTTCGATAATAATCCAATTCTTCGTCTGACAACAGCTTTGAAATGAACAACAATATTGAGTGAGTTTGATCGTCGTTTGTTTTCGAAAGTTCTTCATCTTGCTCTTTATGATTCATATGTTACTAAATGGAAAAAAAATGTAGAGAATATGGTTAGTTTGTTCCCTTAGCCCCCATATAGTTTAGTAACTTGGAGAATGGATTCAAAATTTGAGTCTTTTCTCCAAGTAACAACAATAATTAAAATTAATGCCAGAAAAATAAAAATAAAATTTATTTTAAAAATGAATAAAAAAACATACTTCTCTTGGATAGAGTTTTTTTAATTGAAATATATAAAAAAAACTCATTGATAATTGTAATTTTCTTTGTTTAGGTGAGCTCAGAAAACAAAAGGTTTTGAAAAATATAAGTATTTGTAATTTAATTTGAAATAAATGACCTTTAGCTATTTATACTGTTTATTATCTTTATGACTGTACAACTAAACAATTATAGAGATTTAGAGTATGCAAATGAATTGGATAAATTAGAGGAAGAAGCAGATAAATTAAATGAGTTAACATTTAATTCCGAAATTCCATGGGAGTATGATGAAGTAGATATTGATAACGACAATTGCTTTAAATCTTTTGAGCTTGAAAATTCATTTCTCGATGGACACACCGCTAAAAAAGATTTTAAAACCGATTATCGAGTTGAAAAATCTTCAGATGACCTTCTTGGATTAAATGGATCATTAAATAATTTCGATGATGAAACAGCCTTTAACAAATTAAACTTTGTTAATAAATCACCAGTTATAGATGAAAAGGATATTCAACTAAGTCCATTAGTAAATGAGCAAACAGAAGAGATTTTGGAAACTTCACTATCCTAAACAAATATGGCTATGGAGTCACCATTTGTAGAGTTGACGAAATTTTCCAAACTGCTCCATCAACAATATCAAAAATCTGACGCAAGCATTCACGTTCTCAATCAAATAGCATCAACTCATCTGAATCAATTGAATAAAAAATTACAATTGCTAAATCTATCAATCGAAGTTCTTTCACAACTACGATATTTTGATCCTCATGAGCTTTGTAGCAATCGAAGATAAATTAACTGAAAATAAATTCGAATTCACCAAGTAATATTATTAATTCATCAACATTTTATCTGCCCCCTAATATTAATAGAGCAATATTTAAAGGAGAATTACGAGAGGGTCATTGGAATTTTATTCATCGTGCGCGAACAAACACATTGGCTAATTTTGCAAAACCCTATATAAAAAGTGAGAATAGATTGTGTAGGCGTTGCCATAACCAAGATGAAAAGTTGCCACATGTTTTGCAAAATTGCAAGGTTCATCTCAAGTACATCAATTGAAAAATCCTTCACTGATTGTTGTTGTGGATCACACTTGCTTCTTGGTATCAAACTCTAAAGAACGAGTCGATTTGATCAAAATCCAGTGGCATTTGTGAAATACATATTCGTAAAGAAACAAGTGTAACTAAAATCAGTAGACCATATTTAGGAAATAAAATCAGTAAAATTCCACCACCAAAAACTAACTTCAAATCATCATTTAATCAAAATATGAAAAAGACGGTATAAAACGAAGCTTATTGTGAATTTACAAAATGTATTAATATAGATTCTTCAAAATTTGTCACTGGACCTAGGCTTGGGAATAATAACAAATCACTCTAAGACAGTTTCAATTGGATTAATAAAGCTGAAATTATTCAAAAGCACTCTGGAAAAAAAACTCGTTTCTTTCGACCTAGAACAGCGATTCAGTTTTTTGAAAAAACGCATAATATTACAATATCCTTTAAATTGTTGGCTAATAAGTCAATTCTTCGCCTGACAACAGCTTTGAAAGGAACAATAATATTGAATGAGTTCGATCGTCGTTTGGTTTCGAAAGTTTTGATTGTGTTTGTGGACCACACTTGCTTCTTGGTATCAAACTCTAAAGAACGAGTCGATTTGATCATAACTAATAATGAGAAAAAGACAATTCTTATGGTTGATATTAAATGTCCTTTTGATTCTTTGGTCACGTTTGAAACTGTGAATAAGGAAAATTTTGCTAAATATGATTCTTTAAAAAAGCAAATACAGGCTGCCAAACCTAGCTTTACTGTTGAAATATTTACTTGTATAATCGGTTCTATGGGATCTGTTCCACCAGCATCTTATGATCTACTTGGTAAGATGAGAGTTCCTTTTGAAAAAGTCGTTGGTCTGGTAAAAGCATGCGCAATGAGTAACATCGCAAATTCTTCAAGAAAATGGCATTATCATGTCACTGGCGTTCAAAAAAGCCAATAAATTGATTTTTAATTTAATTAAAAATTATTTTTATAATATTCAATTAAAGTTTATTATGAATAATTTCAATTCGAATATGACTTATGTTGGGCCAGAACGTAAACGGCCTTCAAAATGTTTAAATGGATCAGAAACACACACGCAAACACAACACGCAATTTAAAATAAACCCCAAAACACCAATTAAACCATATAAAATCCGAGAAAATAAAAGAATTAAATATAAAATAATAAACATAAAAATAAATTAAAATAATAACAAAATGCACCAAGATCCGCACGATACCTACACAAATACAACAATAAAACACGACAAATTCGACGAAATTGGAAAAATCAATTAGAGTTCATTAAAATGAAATCTAAATCGAAAAAATTGAATTAGCAATAATTCAATTAAAATTCTAAATAAAAATTTATAAAAATGAATCAAAAAATAATAAAAATAAATATTAGAATTTGCTAGAAAAACAACAAGGTCGAATTTTGTTTTACTACATCAAATTTTACACACCAAAAATTTAGGTATATATACTGATCCATTTTCACATTAAAGTTAACCATTTTTGAAAATTGTTTAAACACCATTTTTCAAATTGACTAAAACCATTTTAAACCAAAAACTATTTTGAATTATTTAGACTTTGTTTAATTACTGTAAATCTATTCGAGATCAGCGTTTTAAATTTTCAGAATTTTAGGTGAGGATCATTGATTTTGGAACCCTCTTTCCACGCCCCGTACCTTGCATCTCTGTAGAGCTCTGCTCGGACGTCGGCGTGGGAAGAGAGGCATTTGGTTTATTGTATGAATTTATGCTATTTTTATGAATTGGAATGGTAACTTGTTATTTTTTTTTATATAATTAATAAATATTATTATGCCTAAATTGTTTCATATATATATATAACTCATTTGATATGTTTTTAAAAGATGTCGAAATTTTTCCGGCCCACAGCCGAAACCTAATGCAAGCAAATAAAATCTACACACAATTCAGATTCGTGTAAGCGCGTGGAATATCGCCAATGATCTGTGCCCGTGAAGGCCCGGCGTGCGGAACGCAGAGTTGGATCGTCAATATTATCCCTATAGATGAAAGGAGGAATAAGGAAGAAGTCATTTGATCGCTTCCTCGTTCCTCATTTCTGTAAAATCGACTCAAAAATCATATCACACACGGCTCAAAATCATCCACACCGAGTAGTCCAGTGGGCACTCATTAAATATAATATGAACATATTATGCGCCTAAGATCTATTAAAAGGGATTGGAACTGGGGCTAAATTAAAATGGAAATCGTTGTTATAATTCAAATTAATATTTCGAACAAAATTAAATTGCGAGTCAAATAAATTGATAGAGATCAGTTAATAAATAATTTATTAATCCACGTAACAATATTCATTAAACTCTTATAAATCAAGTGCTCATTTAATTCTAATTGATTAATGGAAGTATTATACCGCAATTTAAATAATAATTCACTGACTTTAACTTAATTATTGCTTAAAGTAAAGCTCATTAAAGCATTTAATTGATAAGTAATTCGTTAATTGTAAATTGATTATTAATCCATTAAAATATTCATTTGGTAAATAACTCATTAGTATTGTTTAAAGAAAATTAATTCATCAAGTGATCATTTAACTCATCAATTTTAACTGAATATCATCCATTTATTAAACACTTCGTCGACGTCAATTGATTACCATGAAGAAATTAAACATCATAAACTAAAGAGTATTCAATAAATAATCCATTGATTCTCACTCAACCATTTAAAGTAAAATATTGCACCGTAAAGAAACAAAGAATTTCGTAAAATTATTTGACTCGTCAATTTATTAAACCAAGTAGACTTAAGAGATAATTGTTGTTTAACGCAATGGAGATCTAACTCCTTGACCATTTCACCATAACGACAAGTGCTTGAACCAGAATATGTGTACTGAAGAACAAATATCCGAATAGATAAACAATTTATAAAATCTCGAATCACCAAACTGTTAATTAAGCGTATTATATTAACCAAAATGATTGTAAAGTTGAATCAGTTTCGTGATCAGCAGACAAGGTCCTTCTTGATGAAATTTCATAACTAAAATCAACCCATGTGGATTAGAGCCTATTGTAGGTTCATACAGAGAATTGTGGGGGTAACCAATTAATCCATCGATAAACATCCGAGTTCGCTTGAGCAATGAAAAATTTCATATGGAATTAAATCCAACGAATACACGAAGTGAGAGAGAGGGACCTTTGACTTGATGATCACGGAATTGAGATATGGACGGAACAAAGATAGGCAAATTAAATCGTTATCGATTAAAAGTGAAGAAAATAAGTACCGTATTGATTGAATTTCATTAACATATTTGCTAAGATAAATGAGAGTAACGGGATTTAGTAAGTAACGTAAATTTCTAAATGAAAACAGCCTGAGATAATTTATTAGGTAATATAAACTATGAAAATCAACTTTACCAATTCAACAGATCAACAGATTAATGATCAGATTTTGCTAACGATGCAGGCTCGATTTTCAGTATAAAAGGTTTCCCATATAAATTCCGAGTGTGAGGAATGACGCTCGCCGAGAACCACGAAACTCTTTCCTTAAAAAAAAAAAAAATAGTAAATCAAAATTTATTTCACTTGACTGAAACCACACAACCCCCCATTTCGTGAATACATGATCTTGAAAGTGCCCCTGCCTAGAATAAAATGAATTAACAATTTACCAGTACTAAAATAAACAACCTTTGATCACCATTCATTTCCGTCGACCTAAACAGTTCATCGTGTCCAAAGGGTGATTGACTCGCACATCCTGTCATTTTGTTTATAAAGGAAATGGTGATCATTAAAACGCTCCCGTTCGAGATCTAACATTGTGTGAACGTCTACCTGTTTATGCATACTTATGAATGCCTAATTTGATAACCATTTGATTGCTTAATCATGTATAAACTTGTTTAACTAGTTAATCCGTATCTAAAATTTGATTAGATAACGGTATATAATTGCCTAATTAATGAACCCATATATAAATCCGATTATTTAACGGCGTATAATTGTCCAATTAATTAATCCATCTGATCATTTAACGGTATATAAATGTCTAACTTGTTAACTATAGATAGATATTTGATTATTCGACCACGTGCTTAGTTAGCGAACCTTAGTTACAAGTTTGATCATATAACCCTGTGCAAATGCCTAATTGTTCAATTATAGACAAAGGTTTTCGTAAAAATTGTTAATTAGAATCTTCGATGATTGAATTCACACCTACCCAATTAAAACATCTAAATATATACAAACTCGAACCATTGGTAATCCATAAACCCATTTAAGCTAAGATAACCTACAATTACGTTTTATCATTTTTTAACCTCAAGCATACCTCGAATGGCCGTACAGCAGACAGGCGCCTAACCCAGTGACTTAAAGCATCGTTTTCTTCTAGATTCCAACTGCAGCATTAGACCGGACACTAATACGCATTTGAATTGACCCAATCTCTTCCGTAAACAACTAGAAAACCTGTACAATTAGTAAATCACAAGCTAGGCATCTCCCTATAAGTTATCAAAGAAATCTTGAATGAAACTACCAACCTCACTAAGTTATTTCTATTTAGTAGAAACCAGAACCATGATCGAACTTCCTGCCCATGTAGTAGAACAGTGGAGGCAGGCATGGAATCGGGTGTACCGGGAACGATACCCTTCCATGCCTGAAGATGACCAACTGGAAACCATAAACCCCGAGGAATTCATGCGGCAGTTTCGGAAGCCGTTTGACGAGCCTAACCCTTCTCAGGACATTTTAGCCCAGGCTCAGGAACTCCTGGAGGACCTCCTCCAACTCCAACGTCAAGTCGAAGAAGACGTGGCAAGGGCCACAGCACACCTGGCCAACGTCCAAGATGATCTGAGGGCCGGACGGTTAGCCAGTAGATACCCGCCCTCACCAAGGCCAGTTAGAAACCTTAAGAGGCCGGTAATCGTGATCCCTGGTTACTCGCCAGAAGAAGGGATCAAGCGATTTCTTGCTGACGATTAATTCTTGTTTTGATGATTTGAATATTAGTATTACAAACTACTTTTCTCTTCTATTATTATCATTACCTTCATTTTCAAAAATTGTTTAAGTAAAACTGCTCATAATTGTATTATTCGTTCCCAAATTCACCCTTACTATTTTAGAAATGGATCCCGTAAAGTTATTACAACACGAGTTAACTAGAGCACGACAAACAAACAAGGATCTCCACGATCAACTCATACACCTGGTCCGGGAAATCCAACAACTCAAGGCCACGTGGGTAAACCCCACAAGGGTCAAGCCACTGTATCAAAAGTTAGCCGCGGCCCAGAAGGGGTGGGCCGAAGAAAGACAATTGGTGACAAGCCTGAAGACCCAAATCAAGGGGCTAGAGGTAGCGTTGTCCGCTAGTCAAGAGGGACAGCGGTAACCTACCCTCTAGTTTTCGCCCCGGCTCAATTAGCATACCGTGAGTCAAATCCGACCCCATCCGCAATGCCAACCCCTGTCGAAAACCCTACAATTCCTTCAACATCCAGTCGACGACCGGGTCGCAAGGAGCGAGCTAAGCGCCGAGCCGCTCGACTCGCCAATCAATGCGTCACCTAGAGAAATAGACTATTGTTAAATATACTGTTCCCTGTACATCTCTCATTGCATTTCTGTACCAGTAAATTTTTTTTTATAAAATAACATCATGGGGAATTAAACAAAACCACTAATTATCTTGTCTTCTCAAACTGACGCCGATAAACTAGCTGAATAAAACGATAGAAATTTAGACGCAAAGGGACCAGTAATTAAAAGCGAGCATAGGTCTTCCATCGACAGCTCGTGAACCCGAGGATTGTCCGAGCAACTATAGTATTAGCTAATGATACTCAATTTTTGCGGGCGGTCCACCACTTGAACACATTACCAACGTTGCCTAGCAACGGGTGCCAAGTGGCAGTTAGCATCTTTTTGTATGGCGTTACGGGGCAACCATGGAGTAATTTAAACAAACGTCGAAACCCTGTAACCCACCATACAAATTTGGGGGCTCAGCCGGGATAGAATGATTGTTTCGTACAAAAAACCCAAACAAATACAAACAAATGTCTAATGATCAAACAAAAATGTCGGGACGACATTTTGCCAAACCCAAGGGATGAAATATGTGGAACTTAAAAAGGTAAAGATCGATTATAAAGATTGATGAGAAACTGTAAAGATCGATGAAAAACGAACGACCTGACTACAAATCAAGAGAGTAAACAATAGACGACTAGCCCACCGAGTACAAATTTGGGGGCTCAGAATGATTTTCGTACACAACAAACGACAGGGGACATAAAGCATAACTATCTTTTTAAATAGAAAATGTCGAGACGACATTTTATCGAACCGCGGAGAGATGGGATAACAATGAAAAACGACCTAACCGACTACAATTAAAAACCATCAAACCAACTACACATAGTCACAAAATAGATAAAGAGATAAACAATGATTAGTTTGCAAAAGCCCAAGCAAACAAACTGATATGAAATTATGTTAAATGGATATCAACGCCAAAGTATTCAACATCCATTAATGCTTGATGACACAACACCCTTGTAAGATACCAGCAACACGACAAGACGCATAAGCAAACAACATATAATTAAAAGGGCAAAATGCGGGATAAAATGAAATGGGGTAAGTAAGGGGAATAACGACAAACGGGAAAAACAATAGAACAATAATAAAATAAATTACAACGGGTAATTATAGTAATTAAAGTAGCAGCTTATTAAAACAAAACATTAAACTAAGAGTTGAATGAATAACATACAATTTAGTAAATTAGTATTTAAATAAATTCAATGGGTAATTAAAAGAGATTTAATAATTTTAGAAATGGAACCAACAAAAATAATAGAAAAACTAAAGGGGATTCTAAACATCGAAAATGACAATCTTGAGGAACTAATTAATAAACAAAAGTTAATTAAACGAGCTAAAGAGGATATATCAACGATTTCCAACCTGTATTCCGACGAACATTGCATATTGATAAAATTGATTGACATTGATAAAGACGTGACAACGGAAAGAATATACGAAATTCTATCTATGAGATTGGAAATAACCAAATTTGGAAAAAGCTGGAACAAGTTAATGGAAAAAGTCAAAAATATTGAAGACGAGATTGCAACAACAATGAAAGAGCAAACCAAGGCTTATTTGGAATGTTATGCGTGCAAAACAGAGGAAGCACGAGTAATGGTGATACCTTGCGGACACCTGAGTTATTGTCATGGATGCGCACAAGAGTCGCACTGCATGTTATGCCAGCGAAAGATAAAAGAAAGACTAACTGTTTATTTTCCGTGAATTGTTATGACGAAACGAAATAAATGTGTATTATGTATTACTTGAATTAATATACAAAAGAAATATGCAATGTTTGTAAATAATAAAACCACCCGATAACGATAAATAAAGGTAATAGACCGAATACATGAAAGCCGAATTAGGGAAATAATTAAAACACATGCACAGAGACACAAATATTGGACGGAAAAATTTCGACAACCGAACTTCCTAGAGTATAATTCTTTTGTTTTATTAATATTATATTTATCGATACTATATTGAGATAGGACGAGGAAAAATGGTTAAACCCGAGCTATCTAACGATAGTACGCTCACCCAAGGGAAATCCTGATCAACCCTACTGAGAAAGGAACTGGTAGGCCAAGTCGCGTAGGTCAGCAAGTAACCGGCGAGAGATTGATCACCTCTTTTGGGGAGCTTGTTGATGCGATTACCACAAATTTTGAAGGGGGGAGTGAAGAGATAGACCGAGGGGTGAGAGAAAGAGTGTACACGGAACAGAATTAATAGTTTTGATTAAAGGTACCTAGAGATGACTTCTTTTTTCCCTAGCTGGTGGTGAGGCACCAGAGGACAGCTACGGACTGTCGTGTTCAGGTTGTTATCAGCCAAGGGACTGATGGCGCTGAGCCGTTCGATACAAAAACCCGGATCACACACCGAGTATCGAACGATTTTTTTTTATTTGCTGGGAGGAACTCGATACAACAACCCGGATCCCACACCGAGTGTCGAGGGCCAAACGGTAGGTGAGATGTGAACTAACCGGTAAATGGTTCATACTCGAAATGTCCTACTAAGGTCGGATAAGGGCGGCCGAATTGAGCCGGGAAATCCGATGGTCAGATAAGGGCGGCCGAACTGAGCCGGGAAATCTGATTGCAGAGGCGGGCAGGGATTAGAAATTTCCGCGCCTATATTTAATCGCTTCCTTTTCTTTTCACTATTCGGGAAATCAAGTAAACCGCTTTTGGAACTTGATTGAACGTCTAGGCATTTCCATACTTTTATATTCTCCGAGGTACACAACCCGGATCCCACACCGAGTACCGAGGGAATGTTTTTTTTATTGCCCAGCGAGGAGTTTGGTACAATAACCCGGATCCCACACCGAGTGCCAAATATCCGAATGGCGGTGAGTAAAGCGTAACCGGAAGAATGCGCGGCCAAAAGACGCCATGGCTTGAGAGTCAGTGTGAGGCCTCAAACATACCCAAAAGTCACTGATGAGCTCAAGTCCGGTGAAATAATGAGAGATAATATGAATAGGACGAATACGAATATGAGTAAAATGAAATAGAGATGATTATGATTAAATATTAGAGGCCATAGAGTGCCGGATAATTATGATTAAGATATTAGAGGCCATAGAGTGCCGGATAAGATATGATTATGATTAATGATTAGAGGCCACAGAGTGCCAGAAAAGATATGATATGAATAAAGATGAAATATGAATATGAATAGATATTAAGGTCACAGATGACCAGTAAACGAGTTAAAGCCGAAGGCCGAAGAGCCAACGGAAATTATAGAGGGCATAGAGCGCCAGCGATTGAGGATTAAGTGATAATTTTTTGGGAGACATAGGAAAAATAATTAATGGATTGAATGAGAGTATGAATATGATGGTTGATATTATGATATAGATAATTGATACGACTATATAGATAACTGATAAGACTATATAGATAATTGATACGAGATTAATAGATAATTATTACGAGGTATAGATAATTAAAAATAAACTTAAAATGAGGGGGGTGAGTCAGATAAAGAAGACCACCACGATAAATGCGAACAAGGGATAATAACGTATATAGTATGGTAAATGGAGGAGAAATTAGTATAGAGTATAGAATATTGGAGTGTTATTTATTTTTAGGAATCATAGTCCAACAAAGCAATCCAAGTCAAGTTCAAAGCAAAGCAAAGAGAAAATATTTCAGAGCAAACGACAAAACAAGTGATAATAAAGAAACTTGAATAAACGAGTAGAAAAGAATTTGGAAGAAACGTCAAAGTAGTTACAAGCAAATAATCAACCAGAAGCTTCAAAACAACCAAAGCAAGAGAAGAGAAACTAACCTAGTAAACGAATAACCGTAAACATTGATAGCATCAGCAACCATACGAGAAGCAAAAGCAAAGAGAATAACGAAAAGAGTTTATTAAAAGCAGAAGAGAAGAAAAAAGTTCGCAACAGTAGAAGTGTCAAGACCGGGGTATCAACTACAGCAGCAACAGGAACCGGCACAGATAGCGGATTGACCGATTTTGAATTTAATAGCAGCGAAGAGAACGAATTACGTAATATCGAGAACCAATTAGCAACAGTAGAATCAGTAAACGAAGAAGAGAACCTAGACAACAATCCAAACATGACAACTTCTATAAATTCTTCAATTCCGGATGCAAATACAATGTCGAATAACAATAATGCAACAGTAGGAGAATTCAGAGAAAAGTTTAGAGGAGAACCGTTCGACGGTAGTCTCAATAAATTGGATACATTTATAAAGGAATTTGAAGTGTATAAAAATATCTGTCACTGGACAGATCAAAAAGTAAAAGAGCGACTACCCTTGTATTTGAAAGGGAGCGCACAAGATGTATTTGTGGAAGAAGCGAGAGATGTAACGAAACTGACAACGTGGACAGAAATTAAAGAGTTCTTAATAAAAATATTTGGAATAGAGAAAAAGGGAAATAGGAAGATATTGGACTTCCTACATCGAAAACAAAGACGAGATGAATCAAACGCAGTGTACGCATGCGAATTAAAGAAATTATGTAAAGAAGCCTTCGGAGAAGCAGATTTGCCCGAAGATATAATGGTAGACGTCTTCATAAGAGGAATCAAAAGAGAAGACATACGAGCCAACCTTGGATGCTTGGCACCAGAAACGTTAGATAAAGCAGTAGCAATCGCAAATAGATGTGAAGCCCATCTGGGACTGGGATATCAAGTGGCAGTCTTGGCCACAGAACCAACAACTTCAACAGTCAATGCCAACAACCAAAACAACAATATCAATCCAGCTATGAATCAATTCATACCAAGAGCACAGCAGATGTTCAAGCCACCAGCAACGAGAAATCTGGAGGAAAGAGGTAATAACCAAGTAAGCTATAATAATAATTTCAGGAACAAGCCAAACGCAAACGAACAATGCTCCACATGTCAAAAAATGGGACATCGATCAGAAAATTGTTTCCGGAATTACAACTGCCAGATATGTGGAAAACGAGGGCATACTGAGAGAATATGTCAACAACTTAACAGCAAAGCGTGCTATAATTGTGGTCAACAAGGGCACATCGCAAGGCGATGCAACATAAGAGGAGAATCAAATCAACCAAGACCAAACAATAACCCTACAAGAAATCCACAAATTAACGTGATACAAGAAATAGACATGTTACGGGAAACATTACAGCGAATGCCCATGGAATTAAAAGAGATGATGCAACAGATGCCCGCCAATATACAGCAACAACGAATCAATGTAATGAGAAGCAATGAGGAGATTCAAGAGCTGCGAACCAGAGAATATCAAGAGCAACAACAAGCTGAATGGCAAAGACTACAAATAGAGGAAGCCCAGGAAATCCAGCAAAGATGGGAAAACCGAAAACAAAACCTGAAAAGAATCAATATGATGAGAATGGAAATTCCAGATGAAATTCACACTGCGGAGCAGTGTGTTGAGAACGAAGGGGGAGGAAATATGATAACCGATAATGAGAAAACAGTTGAATTGAATACGATGGAGAAAATAGAGGCCATCAAAGAATTTACAGAGGAGGAAAAACAGAGACGACGACAACTAAAAGAAATGACAACTGAGAAAGCAGACGAACCAGAAACTCAAGAGAGTAATCGAGCAGAGATGATGATAACGGAAGATCAAAACGGGAAAACATTAGTGTACGAGATAGACGAACTCGAAAATGAAATTATGACACAAAAGATAGAGAATACACTTGAGAAAATAAAGCAAGAGGAAGCTGTAGAACAAGAGGAAGATCAATTAAAAGAAAAAGAAGCAATCCTAAAACAAGAGAAAGCGGAACTTAGAAAGAAGGCACTAATATTAAAAATAGACGGAGCGTTGAAACATTTAGAACAAGAACAAGCACTAGATCAAAAAATGGAAGTGATGGCAAAGAAAGTACTATCGCAAGAAATGAAAGAGCCAGAATTGAGAGATGAACAGGAAGCATCAACGTCACAAGAAAAAGAAAGGATATCAGAACCAATAATAACAAAAAATCGAATCCAGAGGATACTACTACAAAAAATAGAAACAAGAATCAGAAAAGAAAAGCCCACGTGGAGTAAAACTCAAATCGAGAATAAAATGAAGGAGATATGGTTCCAAATAAAAGGGCCAACAAAGATAATGAAAGAGGAGGAACAACCACATATTAATATGCTGAGACGAATACCAGACGATCAAACAGATGAAGATGAAAGCGAAATAAGTAGTCTGGGCGGAGAAATATTTCAGTCATGCGAGGAAAATAAACCATACAAAGACGAATCAAAATCCGAATTAGAGGAAATGGAAACGAGTGTACCAAGAGAAGATGAAACCGAGATATTAAAAGAAATTAATGAGATCGTAGAAGAAGTAGATCGAAACCAAATGTTCCTAAACCTCAGGGATACAACTGCATACAGCAGAATAATGAAACTGATTGCGAAGGATATCAACAAGATAAACGGTACATTTACGGCATCATGGAAAGATATGATAAAAAGTACCAAGAGAACTGAAGAGTATGATAGAGAAGAATACCAGGTAATTATTGATTTTCCAGAGATACCGAGACAGATAATAGCCACAAGAGGCGAGAGCACAAACGAGTTGTATGATTGGGTAGTGAAAAAGCTAGGACCCAGTTATAAAAATAAACCTTTATATTATCAAGGAAGGAAAATAAAGCGGGATATACACCTAGCGGATGCTCTAATATGGCCAAAAGGAATAAACGTGGTAACATTAAAACAAAAATGAAACCGAAGAAACAACAGCAGAAATATGGCAAAAAATTCATATATTATATGTCAAAGAAATAAAACCTGGATTAGAAAAAGAGAGACAAAAGATAATGAGGCAAAACCAGATAAAAATGACAGAACAAGCAATAGACCAGGCTAGAAAATATATTAATCGATTATCATTGACAAGACCGATCTCAATGAAAATGTTCGTAGAGGCTGTACGGGATACAGACATAATGAGATTCGATAATGAGAGAACAGATGAGTTGATAGCCAAATATGGAGAACATCAAAGAGATATGAGAGGAGATGAACCAATAAAGATAAGAATAAAGCTACCAAATGACGAAATAAAAGAAATACTAGTAGATCCCGATTGTCAAATGCACGAATTATACCGACGAATAAACAGAGAAATCATCCAACCAATAATCGAAAGTAGTGATGACGGTATGGTAGAAGACGTGGCAATAATGTACCACAAACGACAAATAAGTCCGCGAGAGCGAACCCCGATATACGAATTAGGTATATGGGAAGACGGACAAACCATTAATATCATAGCCATGGATGAACCAGAGAGAAAAAATACAACAAAAAGGGAACAACAGATCCAAGAATTTCAAGAGGAAATGAAAGAAAAGATGGACCAAATATTAACCATCTACCAGTTATGGAGACAAGATGCGAAGTTGAGTACAAAATTACAACCGATAGACGACTCGAGATGCCGATCAACACCATGGAAAAAGGTATATGATGAAAAGACAAAAGAGTGGAAATGGAAAACGGAGAGAACCGAACCAAAATGGAGAAAATACATACCAGGAGAAGCGCCAGAAGATGCAGCTAACGAAATAACTTTAGAGTTATATGAAGACGAGCCATACGAAAACTTGCCAGAAGAAATGTTAAACGAAATGGAATGGCAACCAGAGGAAGACGAGGAAATAAATGATAGGGCTCGATTAGCCCCATACACATGGAAAATAGGTGGATGGGCTGAAAAAGTAAAATCGGCTGAGGAAGAGAAAATCATCGGTATTACAAGTCATCAATTTTATACAGAGATCGGAGGATACCGGATGAAATTGAGAGTGTACCCAAACGGAGATGGGGTTGGAAAAGGAAAATATCTATCAGTGTATTTTCTGTTAGCAAGAGGCAGATACGACGGGAAATTAGAATGGCCATTTAACCGAAAAGTCACAATTTCAATCGCTAAACCCGGAAAATGGGAAGAGCGACATAGCGAAAAATTGGGAGTAGACCCAAGATCCATGATAAGCCAGAAGCCAAAATCCACTGAAAATGTTGCAGGAGGAGTACCACAATTTCTACTGAAAAAATATGTAACACCTCAATTCGTAAAAGATGATACCATATACATCACGATCGAAGTAGAAACAGAACGAGAAATGAAAATACGAATTCAACAAGAACAAGCGAGACCGCGAATCAGTGTACTCGAAAAACGAGTTCCCGGAACAAGATATTTGCCCACAGATATAGACGATTCTGTGGAAGAGGGACTAACAGGATTAACAGAAACGCAAAAGTGTAGAGAGTTAGCAGCAATATTGAGAACTGGGGCAAAGAATCAAAGACGAACTGTAACAGATTTAGCAAAATGGATAATCGATTCGTGTAGTAGAGTGGAGAATCTACGAAATATCGTAAAGGAAATAGAGGAATATCGGAGAATGTACGCGTGGTACCCAGAGCAATTCCGAGAAATTATCCGAAAATGGAAACACACCGAATGGGCAGCCGAAACGATAGAAAAGTATAGTTTTAAAAATTATGACACCAGATTTCGAACCAATCGAAAGAGAATTTTATATCACTGCCAAGGTAAGTGAAGTGAAAAAGAGAATACCATATGAACCGCCATTTCATCTACAATACGAAGGACGATCATTAGATGACGATCTTGAAATTGGAGTTACGCAAATGCAATTGGGGTTAATCAATATATTAACAGTAGCAAAGATCGCGGGTAGAGAACTCAATAAAAGAGAAATTAAAACGAAAACGCCAATAGGGACGACAAGAAAGTCTAAACACACCAGAAGTTCCACCTGCAGCGGATGAAGTAATCGTTATCACAACAGGAGACGAAGAGATACTGAATGATCTAAATGATATTGTGGATGAGGAAACAACCAGGAGAATACCGGAATCAAGAGATTTGTTCATGACAGAAAACGAAGACGACATGATAACAGATGAACCAGACGAGCTAGTATGTGGTCAAAGACAACCATTAGAAATTATAGAGCCAGATACCGAAGAGGAAAATAAAAAGAAAGAGAGAAGACGCCGAAGCTCGACAGGAGATGAATGGGATAACTGGATAAATGAACGAGGAGCTACAACATCCAAAGAAACGGCAGACGAACAACCCAAACGAAAAGAAACAGGTACGGCAATGGAAAAGAAATCCAGAGGACGACCAAAGATTGATAAACCAGCTCCAGAAAGGAAAACTAAAGAACAAATGCAGATGGATCAATTAACAACGAAATTGAACAAGCTCAGCCAAGTAACGAAGCAGTTACAGGGAAAACTGAAAGGCCAAGAACAAGGAGCAAAGTGGATCAACAGACTAATAACTGATATGCTGGGATTAGCAAACCCAGAAATAAAGAGAAATTTGAAACTTAATAATATCGGCGCAGAAGCGAAACAGCTTTGGGCAGCAATAAAACCAATAATAAATAAGAATCATGGACAACAAAGTGCGAACCACAACAAAGATCCAGAGGCATTACTGCGTAATAAATCCACCTAAACGAAAACGATCTGATGACCCAACGATATTTGGTAGGACTGGCCCTACCCCGAATGTATCAATACGATAGTGAAATACAGAAAGCGAACTCCCCAAGATACAATCCAGAAGGATCTGAAATTTGCGATAACAGAAAACCCCATTATCAAGAAAAGTAATTGAACCATTCAATCTTGACTCTAAGGTGGATGGCAAGCTTATAAATATAGTAAGTTTAAAGACGAATAACCTGAGAATAATGCAGACAAAGTTGAAAAGTTATTAACCGGAATTGGAAAATATACGATTAATGCAAGCGATCCAAAAACAGCTAGAAAAGGAATGAAGTGCGAATAATTACTACAATACTCAATGGATGATGTGCGTAAAAAGGAGTAGAAACCATTTGTAGGTAATGATTGTGGATAACATAAAAGAATTGGTGATAAAGTTAACTCACAAAAGACAGAAGAGTGCCAAAGCAGCACCCGGTAGATATACAAACAACAGCAAACACAGTATCATATAAACGTATATCCTAAGAAGTAAGATCATAAAACAGAAATCAAGAAATGCTCAGTAACAAGGACAAATCGTAGCATTTCAATTGCGGACCTCAACTCCGCATTCCAACCAATATAAAGCGGGAATGGAAACAACAGTGGTTTCGATAAACGCGGACGAATGTGAAGAAGATCACGACCAGACGCTTCTCAATAGCTGGACGAGTGATGTAGCAGCCGAGAAGGGAAAATAAAAAACCCCGCGAGTATATGCGCGAAGAATAACCGGCTTGGGAGAATCCCGGAACGTGTCAAAGGAGGGAGTACCACTCTACCTTAATCCAATTAGTCAAAGAGAGTAGCTGATTGAAAGCTAACAATAAAAGTTAGAGAAATATCAAGGATCTTTTTGATCCAGATACGCCAGCGGATGAAAAAAGTACCTAATGTCTAGCAACAGATAGAATCATGCCAATAACGGGAATGTCAACGGATCTATATCAACGCTGATAACCCAAGAACCTGCTAGACTCACCTTAATTAAAAAGCGCAATATTGACGAAGGCACAGGACATGCCCAGTGAAACAGAAACAACCACGCAAAAGCGGCATTAGATGAAATACGGAGAACCCGGCAGAAATCCGAAACAACGAATCACCACACTATCGATCAGAGTCACGCCAACAGTATAATATCAACTGAACGCACTAATCGAAATGAAGATTTATAAAAGCGACGAAATGGGTGGAGTAAATGTGACGAAAGTACTTAGTACAAAATTATAAAGGAATATTTTTATCAACGAACAACATACCGAACGCAAAGCGCAAATGAGAACCCCCAAAGATGTGAAACTATATCTGTATATAATATACAAGAATGGATTCTTATATCATAAGGATTTGGCATCAACAGAGAAAATATACTACGATTTAGTTAAAAATACTGTAATCTTGAACAGAGAAATATAAAGACCAAAATTAGCAAAATGGCCAAACACGAAAATCCCAATAAACCAATTCCACCTACTACCACCTCCAAAGAAGGATATTTCGGAAGAAATCGTTGGAGAAGTTCCTGTATACATACAAATGTGAAAAAGACAATTGCAAACACTACCAGAGAATCAACAATTCCCAAGAAGATAATATGCATAAACGAATTAGAAATAATGCATAGGAAAATCAGATTCGCATCAAACCAGTAATCAAGGATGAATAAATCCAGAAAAATTCGTACCTAATATGGTTCAGTTTAGCATGTAATATGGCCGTTATTTCGAAATAAGAGAGGAAGTTGGTTACAATTTCCAACTCGAGTAATAGTACACCACCAAAAATATTTGGACTACAGAATAGCTAGCGAAAGCGAATTTCAAACCATGGATAATCACATAGTGGAATATACCACAAAAGACCTGGAACGAGCTCAGAGAACATTTTATTATTCCAGCACAAAGGCCAAGCAATATACAATATTGTGACGATAACGAGGTAATAATTATGGGGAAAACCCAACTACGAAATGTTATTATCACCAGATCATTTTCAAACATGCATACACAAATTAAACGATGAAAGCCATGTGGGGAAGATTCTAACTCGCAAAATGATGCAGAAATCTTAGAATAATACCTTATCATTCAAATTGTAAGAGTCGATCCTTAACACAAATGTTAGCATGTTTCGAATAATTTAACAAAAGGAAAGGAAAATCAACTGGAAAATGGCAATTGGATTTTTCCGTTTTTAGCAAAACATGTGTTACAATGACAACCTCCAAATAGATATCACAACAAGAATAAAGAGATAGTAGGATGCCTAACTAACAATAATGTACCTGATGAAAGAAGTCGGACGAAAATTTAAAAGCAATATGAGACAAACCGAGAAACAGAAATGACAGCGCAAAAAACGAGCAACCTGAAACGATGGATAAATTTTTAGAGAATGAATAGTAGCAGCGACAAGACGAGAAACCAAGGAGGAACAACAGAATGCTAACGCAAGAGAACAACTCAAACAATGGAAAATCGAAAGACAAACATATGGACATTCAATCATGCCACCAAGTATGAAGTCTAAAGAAAATCAACAAAATCGGTAAACGAAAACGTACGAATACCAAGACCAACAACACACGAAACATGATCCGATCCATACGAAACCAAATTGGGCAGACTAGTGCCAAGAATAGCCAAGATCAAAAGGTGATCCAGGACCCAGAAACTCGAAACTATAGCTATGTTACAAACATAGCTGGACCAACAATAACGGACCAAGAGAATAATGGAGTAGAAATAAAAGCAATGATCGACCACACCCGGGAGAAACATTCAGCAATAAAAATGATAAAATACCAAGAAGATGGCCATGTAAGAAAGAAGCTAACATGGATGTGAAACCTGCAGCAAAGAAATCAGTCACAGTCTATACCGGAAAAATCTGGTCAATAATCGATAAATGTAAAAATCAATACGTATCTAGCAGTCTATCTAAGGAGATGAGTGCAGCTGTATAATCGGAACGGATCCTCATGCCAGAATTGCTAAACAGAGATTAATAATAGACCATAGATCAATGGACCCTGAGAGAAAAAACCGGACGAAATATGTTGTTGAAATCAGAATGAGATTTCAGAGAAATAGTAGGCCAGGGCCGCACACCAATGATTGTTACGTAAATAGTAAATGAAGAAACCAGAGGAGAAATGAATTTCCGAACCTATCACAAAATGAGAAAAAGAAACAGAACATGCCATTAGCCAGAGAGATAAAGTGTATGTAAACGATAACAAGTGAAATTCCAATCATGATTACAAATTCGTGAGGAACGATAAAGCCCATCTAACGAAATGAAGATGGGAAAATTAACACCGATGATGGAATATCGAACTGCCAACAACAAAATGGAAGAAAGAGGAGAGATTTGGACAATCGACAAGTCCAGCACCTAAACGAAAACGAGAAAAGAACAACTAAAAACTGCTAATGGAATAGATATATTTGCACATCGATCTAGAAATCTCGTACAACGATTAACCAACATAAACGATACCATTAACAGATGATACCCCAATAAACACTACGAACCATATCGATTGCAGAAGCTCAAACCAGAAGCGGAAAAAAGAAGGGCAAAAGATGTTAGACGCAGGAGTGATCGAAAAACCAAAGTTGCTCGCCTGGCAATCCCAGTAGTTAATGTAAAGAAAAAAGACGGAACACAACGGATTCCTGTATAGATTATCGAGCGACCAAGCATAACAAAACGAGAATACATACCCGTACCGACATAAATGAAATTTTACAAACGTTACACCGGAGCAGCTTATTTTACATCTGCTAAGACTTAAAAAGTGGTTATTGCAGATAAAGGTCAAAAGGAAGACAGAGAGAAAACTGCCTTACAATTGGAAAGACAATATCAATCAAGAAAATGCCTTCGGAATTAACTAACGTCACCAGCTTCATTCAGAGATGTATGAATTTT
>CM039681.1:77773092-78008092 GCA_022537955.1 Schmidtea mediterranea
AATTACAACGGCGTTAATTATAGTAATAAAGTGTAGCGGCTTATTTAAACAAAACATTAAATAAGGTTGAATATGAAATAACATACCAATTTAGGTAATTAGTATTTAAAAATAAATTCAATGGGTAATTAAAAAGATTTAAATATTAGATGGAAACCCAACAAAATAATAGAAAACTTAAAGGGATTCTTAAACATCGGAAAATGCAATTTGAGGAACTAATTAATAAACAAAGTTTTAATTTAAACGAGCTAAAGAGGATTATATCAACATTTTCCAACCTTGTATTCCGACGAACATGCATATTGATAAAATTGCAAAATTGACATTGATAAAGACGTGACACGGAAGAAATACGAAATTCTATCTATGAGATTGGAAATAACCATATTTGGGAAAAAGCTGAACAAGTTAATGGAAAAAGTTCAAAAGATTGAAGACGAGATTGCAAGAACAATGAAAGAGAACAGGTTTTTTGGAATGTTAGCGTGCAAAACGAGGAAGCACGATAATGTGGTGATACTGCGGACACCTGAGTATGTCATGGATGCGCACAAGAGTCGCACTGCATGTGTTTAGCCAGCGGAAAGATTAAAAGAAAAGACTAACTGTTTATTTTCGTGAATTGTTATTGGACGAAACGAAAATAATGTGTATTAATGTATTACTTAATTATATACAAAAGAAATATGCAATGTTTGTAAATAATAAAACCACCGAGATTAACGATAAATAAAGGTAATAGACCGAATACATGAAAAGCCGATTAGTGGAAATAATTTAAAAACACCCATGACAGAGACACAAATATTGGACGAAAAATTTCTTTACAACCGAACTTCCTATGGAGTATAATTCTTTTGTTTTGATTAATATTATATCTATCGATACTATATTGAGATAGGGACGAGGAAAAATGTTAAAACCCGAGCTTATCTAACGATAGTCGCTTCACCAAGGGAAATCCTGATCAAACCCTACTGAGAAAGGAACTGGATAGGCCAAGTCGCGTAGGTCAGCAAGTAACCGGCGAGAGATTGATCACTCTTTTGGGAGCTTGTTGATGCGATTACCACAATTTTGAAGGGGAGTGAAGAGATAGATCCGAGGGTGCAGAAGAAAAGAGTGTAACGGACAGAATTATTAGTTTTGAAATTAAACGGTTAGCCTTAGATGATGTTCTTTTTTCCTAGTGGTGGTGAGCACCAGCAGGACAAGCTTACGACTAGTGTGTTCAGGTTGTTTCAGCCAAGTGGACTTGATGCGCTGAGCCGTTCGGATACCAAAACGGATCACAACACGAGTATCGAACGATTTTTTTTTTATTTTGCTGGGAGGAACTCAGATAACAACACCCGGATCCCACCACCAGTGTCGGAGGGCCAAACGGTAGGTGAGATGTGAACTAACCGGTTGTAAATGTTTCATACTCAAAATGTCTTACTAAAGCCAGATGAAGAGCGCTCGAACTTGAGCGGAATCTGATTGCAGAGGCGGGCAGGGATTAGAAATTTTTCCGCGCCTATATTTTAATCGCTTCCTTTTTTTCACTATTCGGAATCAAGTCAAACCGCTTTTGAACTTGATTGAACGTCTAGCATTTCATCTTTTATATTCTCGAGGTAACAACCCGGATTCCGCACACCGGTCGAGGGAACTGTTTTTTTTATTGCCCAGCGAGGGAAGTTGGAACAATAACCGGATCCCACCCGAAGTGCCAAATATCGAATGCGGTGAGTTGAAAGCGTAACCGGAAAGAATGCGGGCCAAAAGGACGCCATGGCTTGAGAGTCAGTGTTGAGGCTCAAACATACCCAAAAGTGTCACTTGATGAGCTCAAGTTCGGTGAATAATGGGAGAGATAATAATTATGAATAAGGACGAATTACGAATATGAGTTAAAATGAAAAGAGATGATTATGATTAATATTAGAGGCATAGAGTTGCGGATTAATTATGATTAAGATATGTGAGGCATTAGAGTGCCCGATTAAGATATGATTTGATTAATGATTAGAGGGCCACAGAGTGCCGAAAAGGATATGATGAAAAACGTGAAATATGATTGAATGTATAGTCACAGATGACCAGTAAACGAGTTAAAGCCGAAGGCCGAAGAGCCAACGGAAATTATAGAGGGCATAGAGCGCCAGCGATTGAGGATTAGTGATAATTTTTTGGAACATAGGAAAAATAATTTAATGGATTGATGGAGAGTATGAATATTGATGGTTGGAATTATGATATAGATAATTATACGGACTATAGATAACTGATAAGACATTATAGATATTGATACGAGATTAATAGATATAATTATTACGAGGTATAGATTAATTAAACAATAACTTAAAATAGAGGGGTGGTTGATCAGAATAAAGAAGGACCACCACGATAAAATGACGAACAAGGGATAATTAACGTATATAGTATGGTGTAAATGGGGGAGAAATTAGTATAGAGTATAGAATATTGGAGTGTTATTTATTTTTAGGAATCATAGTCCAACAAAGCAATCCAAGTCAAGTTCAAAGCAAAGCAAAGAGAAAATATTTCAGAGCAAACGACAAAACAAGTGATTTAATAAGTAAACTTGAATAAACGAGTAGAAAGAATTGGAAGAACGTCAAAGTAGTTACAAGGCAATAATCAACCAGAGCTTCAAAACAACCAAAGTGCAAGAGAAGAGAAACTTAAACCTTAGTAAACGAATAACCGTACACATTGATAGATCAGGCAACCATACGAGAAGCAAAAGCAAAGAGAATAACGACAAAGGCAGTTTATTAAAAGCCAGAGAGAAGAAAAAAGTTCTCAACAAGTTATGAGTGTTCAAGACTGGGTATCACTACAGCAGCAAACAGAACCGGCAAGATAGCGGAGTTGGACCGATTTTGAATTTTAATAGCAGCGAAGAGACGAATACGTATATCGAGAGACCAATTAGCAACGTTAGAATCAGTTAATACGAGAAGAGAACCTAGACAACAATCCAAATGCAACTTCTATAAGATTTGCTTCAATTCGGATCAAATACAATGTCGAATTAACAATAATGCAACAGTAGGAGATTTCAGAGAAAAAGTTTAGAGGAGGAACCGTTGACGGTAGTCTCAATTAAATTGATCACATTTAGTAAGATTTGAAGTGTATAAAAAATAATCTGTACTGACAGAATCAAAGTAAAGAGCGACTACCCTGTATGTTGAAGGAGCGCACAAGATGTATTTTGTGGAAGAAGCGAGAGATTTGTAACGAACTGAAACGTGTGACAGAATTTAAAGAGTTCTTATAAAATATTTGGAATAGAGAAAAAAGGGAATAGGAAGATATTGGACTTCTCATCGAAAACAAAAGACGAGATGAATCAAACGCAGTGTACGCATGCGATCTAAGGAAACTTTATGTTTAAAGAAAGCCTTCGGAGAAGCAGATTTTGCCGAGATTAATGGTAGACGTTTCATAAGAGGAATCAAAAGAGAAAGACATCGAGCCAACCTTGGGTCATGCTTGGCACCAGAAACGTTAGATAAAAGAGTAGCAATCGCAAATAGATGTGAAGGCCTCTGGGACTGGGATATCAAAGTGGCAGTCCTTGGCCACAGACCAACCACTTCAACAGTCAAATCGCCAACAACCAAAACAACAATTCAATCCAGCTATATCAGTTCATACCAAGAGCACAGCAGATGTTCAGCCGACCAGCAACGAGAAATCTGGAGGAAAGAGGTAATAACCAAGTAGCCTATATAATAATAATTTCAGGCAACAAGCCAAACGCAAACGAACAATTGCTACCACCATGTCAAAAAATGGGACATCGATCAGAAAATTGTTTCCGGAATTATCAAAATGCCAGATATGTGGAACGAGGATACTGAGAGAACTATGTCAACAACTTAAACAGCAAGGCGTGCTATAATTGTGGTCAACAAGGGCACATCGCAGCGATGCAACATAGAGGAGAATCCAAATCAACCCCAAGACCAAAACCATAACCCACAGTAAATCCACAAATTAACGTCTGATACAGAAATAGAACATGTTACGGAAACATTACAGCGAACTGCCCATGGAAATTTAAAGAGGATGATCTGCAACAGATGCCGCCATATACAGCAACAACGACAATCAATGTAATTGAGAAAAGCAATGAGGAGGTATTCAAGAGCTGCGAACCAGAACTATTCAAGAGCAACCAACAAGCTGAATCGGCAAAGCTACAATAGAGGACGCCCAGGAAATCCAGCCAAAGATGGAAAACCGAAACAAAACTTGAAAAGAATCAAATGATGAGGAATGGAACATTCCAATGAAAATTCACACTGCGGAGCAGTGTGTTGAGACACGCAAGGGGGGAAATATGTTAACCGATAATGAGAACACAGTTTGGAATTGAATACGATGGAGAAAATATGAGGCCATCAAAGGGAATTTACAGAGGAGAGACAAACAGAGACGGCGACAACTAAAAGAAATGACACTGAGAAAGCAGATCGAACCAGAACTTCAAGAGAGTAATCGAGCAGAGATGATGATACGGAAGATCAAACGGGGAAAACATTGTGTACGAGATAGACGAACTCGAAAATGAAATTATGAACAAATAGTTAAGAATACACTTGAGAAATATGCAAGAAGGACAGCTGTTAGAACAGAGGGAGATCAATTAAGAAAAGAAGCAATCCTAAACAAGAGAAAGCGGACTTAGAAAGAAGGGCCCTAATATTAAACAAATAGACGGAGCGGTTGAAAAATTAGAACAAGACAAGCACTAGATCAAAAAATGGAAGTGATGGCAAAGAATACTATCGCAGAAATAAAGAGCCACGAATGGGCATGAACAGGAAGCATCAACGTCACAAGAAAAGAAAGGATTGCGAACAATAATAACAAAAAATCGATCCAGAGTACTACTACAAAAAATAGAACAAGAATCAGAAAAGGAAAACCCACGGTGGAGTAAAATCAATCGAGAATAATGCAGGAGATTATTGGTTCCAAATTAAAGGGGGCCAACAAAGATAATGAAAGAGGAGGAACAACCACGATATTATATGTGAGACGAATTACCAGACGATCAAACAGATGAAGATGAAAGCTAAAAATAAGTATTCTGGGCGGAGAAATATTTCAGTCATGCGAGGAAAATAACAATACAAAGACGATATCAAAAATCTGGGAATTAGAGAATGGAAACGAGTTGTACAAGAGAATAAACCGAGTATTAAAAGAATTAATGAGATCGTAGAAGAGTAGAATCGAAACCATGTTCCCTAAACCTTCAGGGATACAACTGCATACAGCAGAATATGGAAACTGATGCGAAAGGATATTCAACCAAGATAACGGTACATTTTACGATCAGTTGGAAAGATATTTGATAAAAAGTACCAAGAGAATCTGAAAGGATTATAGAGCAGTGCGAATACAGGTAATTATTGATTTTCCAGAGATACCGAGACAGATAATAGCCACAGAGGCTGAGAGCACAACGAGTCTTGTATGGATTGGGTATGTGAAAAAGCTTAGAACCCAGTTATAAAAAATAACCTTTCTATATATCAAGGAAAGGAAAAAAGTTAAAGGGGATATACACATAGCGGATGCTGCCTAATATGGCCAAAAGGATAACGTCGGTAACATAAACAAAATGAAACGAAGAAACAACAGCAAACTACTGGCAAAAATTGCATACTTATTATATTCAAAGAAATAAAACCGGATTAGAAAAAGAGGACAAAGATAATGAGGCAAAAAAACAGATAAAGAATGGACAGAAAACAAGCAAATAGATCCAGGCTAGAAAAATTATACTTAATCGATCTATTCATTGACAAGACCGATCTCAATGAAAATCGTTCGTTAGAGGCTGTACGTGGATACAGACATAATCGAGATTCGCATAATGAGGAACAGATGAGTTGATAGCCAAATCATGGAGAACATCAAAGAGATATGGAGAGGAGAATGAACAATTAAAGATAAGAATAAAGCTACCAAATCGAATAAAGAATATAGTAATTCCGATTGTCAAAATGCGACGTAATTATACCGGACGAATAACAGAGAAATCTCCAACCATAATCGAACAGTAGTGATGAGTTTGGTAGAAGACGTGGCATAATGTACCACCAAACGACCAATAAGTCCGCGAGATGGCGACCCGATATACGAATTAGGTATATGGAAGAGGGACAAACCATTATATCATAGCCATGGAGAACCAGAGAGAAAAATACAACAAAAAGGACTTAACAGATCCAAGATTTCAAGAGAAATGAAAGAAGATGGACGAAATATTTAACCATCTACCAGTTTGGGACAAGATGCGAAGTTGACTGTACAAAATTTACACCGATAGCGGACTCTAGATTCCGATCTAACACCATTGGAAAAAAAGTATATGATGAAAAGACAAAAGAGTGGAAATTGGAAAACGGAGAGAAACGAACCAAATGGAGAAATAGCATACCAGGAGAAGCGCCAGAAGATGGCAGCTAACGAAATAACTTTTAGATTATATGAAGACGAGCATTACGAAAAACTTGCCAGTGAAGAAATGTTAAACGAAATGGAATGGCACCAGAGGAAGACGAGGAAATAAATGATAGTGGCTCGATTGGCCCCATAACTGGAAAATAGGTGTGGATTGGGCTGAAAAAGTAGAATCGGCTGAGAAGAGAAAATCATCGTGTTATTTACAAGTCATCAATTTTATTACAGAGATCGGAGGATACCGGATGAAATTGAGAGTGTACCAAACGGGATGGTAGGTTTGGAAAGGAAAATAATTAATCAGTGTATTTTCGTTAGCAGAGGCCAGATACGACGGGAATTAGGAAATGGCCATTTAACCGGAAAAGTCCACAATTTCATCCGCTTAAACCGGACAATGGAGAGCGGACTAGCGAAATTGGGAGTCAGACCAAGATCCATGATAAGCCAGAAGCCAAAATCCACTGAATGGTTGCAGGAGGAGTACACAATTTCTACTGAAAAATTATGTAACACCCCTTCAATTCGTTAACAGATGGATTACCATTATTAATTCCGATCAAGTAAGGAAACAGAACGAGAAATGCAAAATACGAATCAACAAAGAACAAGCGAGAACCGCGAATCAGTGTATTCGAAAAAACGAGTTCCCGGAAACAAGATATTTGCACCACAGAATATAAGACGATTCTGTGGAAGAGACCTAACAGGATTTCACAGAACGGCAAAGCTGTAGAGAGTTAGGCAGCTATATTGAGAACTGGGCAAGGAATCAGACGACTGTAACAGGATTTAGCAATGGATAATCGATTCGTGTAGATAGAGTGGGGAGAATCTACGAAATATCGTAAAAGGAAATAGAGGAATTCGGAGAATGTACGGTTGGTACCCAAGCAATTCCGAGAAATTTATCCGAAAATTGGAAACAACACCGAATGGGCAGCTCGACGTAGAAAAGTATAGTTTAAAATTTGACCCCAGATTTCGAACAATCGAAAGAGAATTTATATCACTTGCCAAGGTAAGTGAAGTGAAAAAGAATTACCTTGAAACGCCATTTTCTCTACAATACGAAGACGATATGTAGATGAGCGACTCTTTGAAATTGGAGTTACGCAAATGCAATTGGGGTTAATCAATATCATTAACAGTAGCCAAAGATCGCGGGAGAGAACTCAATTAAAAGAGAAATTAACGAAACGCATAGGCGTACAGAAAGAAAACACCAGAAGTTCCACCTGCAGCGGATGAAGTAATCCGTTATCAAACAGGAGACGAGATATATGAATGATCTAAATTGATATTGTGGTGAGGAAACAAACCAGGAGGAATACGGACATTTCAAGGAGGATTTTGTTGTTGCATGGACAGAAATACGAAGACGGAAATGATAACAGATGAAGCCAGACGAGTAGTATGTGGTCAAAAAACCATTAGAAATTATAGAGCCAGATACGAAGAGGAAATTAAAAAGAAAGAGACGAAGACGCAAGCTCGACAGGAGATGAATGGATAACTGGATAAATGGAACGAGGAGCTACACATCCAAAGAAACGGCAGACGACACCCCAAACGAAAGGAACAGGTACGGCAATGGAAAAGGAAATCCAATGAGGATGACCAAAGAATTATTAAACCAGCTCCAGAAAGGAAAACTTAATGAACAAATTGCAGAGGGATCAATTAACAACGAAATTACAAGCTCAGCCAAGTTAACGAAGCAGTTATCAGGGGAAACTGACAAGCCCAAGAACAAGAGAGCAAAGTTGATCAACAGACTAAAACTGATAGCTTGGGTTAGCGAAACCCAGAAATAAAGAGAAATTTGAAATTGAATAATATCGGCGCAGAAGCGAAACAGCTTGCAGCAATATAAAACCAATAAGAAATAAATCATGGACAACAAAGTGCGAACCACAACCAAAGATCCAGAGGAATTAACTGCTTGATAATAAATCACCTTAGACGAAACGATCTGATGACCCAAACAGCGATATTTGCTAGGAATGGCCATTACCTGATTTGTACAATACGATAGTGATATACAGAAAGCGAACTCCAAGATAACAATCCAAACGGATCATTGAATTTGCGTAACAGAATTATCAGCAAAGTAATGAACCATTCATCTTGGATCAAAGGTGAGATGGCAAAGCTTATTTAAATATAGTACAGTAAGACGATTCAAAAACTGAGATAATGCAGACAAAGTTGAAAGAGTTTTACGGAATTCGAATAACGATTAATGCAAGCCGATCCAAAAACAGCTAGAAAAGGAGATGAATGCAATTAATTACTACAATACTCATATTGGGATGATGTGCGTTAAAAGGAGGTAGGAACCATTGTAGTATATGATTGTGATAACATAAAGACGGTGATAAATACTCACTTAAAAAGAAACAGAGGTGCAAAGCGCAGAATCCGGTAGATTTACGACACAGCACAAGCATTATCTATAAGTATATCAAGAAGTAGTATTTCTAAAAACAGTAATCAAGAATGCTCAGTAACAAGGAAATCGTTAGCATTTCATTGCGGGACTTCACTTCGCATTCAACATTATGAGAGCGGAATTGAAACAACGTGGTTTTCGATAACGCGGAGCGAATGTGAAGAAGATTCACGCAGGACGAATCTGCAATAGCTGGACGATGGTGAATGTAGCAGCCGAGGAAGGAATAAAACCACGCGAGTATATGCGCGGAAAAGAATAACGTGGAGCGGAACGTTGTCAAGGAGGGAAGGTACACTCTACTTAATCAATAGTCAAAGGAAGTAGTACGTGATTGAAAGCGATCAAAGTAATTAGAGGAAATATTCAAGGATATTTTGATCCAGATACGCAAGCGAATGGAAAAAGTACCCTCAATGTCTGCAACAGATAGATTAATGCAATACGGGAATGTCACAACGATGGTATATCACGCTGATACCAGAACTTTGTAGGACTCACCTGTTTAAAAAGCGCGAATATTTGACGAAGTGCAAGACGAGTGCACAAGTGAAACAGAACCAACACGCAAGAGCGCATTAGATGAAATACGGAGACCGGAAGATCGGAAACCAACGCTCACCACGACTATCGGATAGGAGTCACGGCCAACAGTGAGTAATATCAAACTGATACCACCATCGGAATGAGGATTTTTAAAAGGACGAAATGTCGTGGTAATGTGACGAAATGGTACGCGTATAAAAATTATAGAGGAATATTTTTATCACGAACAACAATCACGAACGCAAAAGCGCAAAGTAACCTCCCAAAGATGTGAAACATATATCTGTATATAAATAACAGATGGATTTCTTATATTTCATAAGGATTGGCATCAACAGAGAAAATATACTACGATTTAGTTAAAAATGACTGTATCTTGAACAGAGAATATTTAAACAAATTAGCAATGGCAATCACGAATCCAAGATTACGCATTCCACTACTTACCACTCCAAGAAGGATATTTCGGGAAGAATCGTTGGAGAAGTCATGATACATACAAATGTGAAAAGACAACTTGCAAAAACTACCAGAGAATCAAACAATTCCCAAGGAGATAAGATGCATAGAACGAATTAGAAATATGCATAATGGGAAAATCAGATTCGCTCAACCAGTAACAAGGATGATAAATCCAGAAAAAAAATTGTACCTATATGTTCAGTTGTTAGCCAATGTATATGGGACCGTTTATTCGGAATAAGAGATGGAAGTTGGTTCGATTTCCAACTCGAGTAATATAGCACCACCAAAAATATTTGGACTTAACAGAATTAGCTAGCGAAGCAGAATTTCAACCAGTGGATATATCACATGTGAATATACCAAACAAAAGCCTTTGAAAGAGCCAGAGAACATTTATTATTTCCAGCACAAAGGCAGCATATTATCCAGTATTGTGACGAACGACGGTAATATTTATTGGGGAGAAACCCAACTACGCAATTGTTATTACTACCAGATCATTTTCAACATGCAATCAGCAAAATACTGATGGAAAGCCATGATGGGAGATTCTTAATCTTCGGACAAATGTGGAGGAATCTGTAGGATATAACGTTATCATTCAAATTTTCAAGAGTGGATCTTAACACAAATGTTATCATGTTTCGATATTTACAAAAGGGAAAGGAAATCAACTGGAAAATGGCAACTTGGATTTTACCGTTTTTAGAATACATGGTGTTATGTTACATGGCACTCAAAGGATATCACAGATAAAGAGATTAGTAGAATCCTAACTAAAAATGGGATTGGTACTTGATGAAGAGTCGGACTGAAATTTAAGCAATAATGGACTAGAAGCGAGAAAACAGAATGAAGCGACAAAAAAACGAGCAACTGGAAACGATGGATAAATTTTAGAGATGATAGTAGGCAGCTGACAACGACGAGAACCAAGAAGAACACAGATGCTTAACGCGAAGAACCAACTTCAACAATGGAAAATCGAAAGACAAGACATAGTGGACATTTCAATCATCCACCACCGGTTAATTTGAATGTTAACAGAAACACAAAATCGGATAGAACGAAACGTACCGTACCCAAGGCACCAACAACACTACGAACATTTATTCCGATTCCATACGAAACCAAATTGGGCAGACTTAGTTGCCAAGAACTAGCCGAGTTCAAGAAGTGTGGATCTAGGATCCAGAAACTCGAACTATAGCTTATGTTACAAACATTAAGCTGCACTAACATTAACCGGTACCCATTAGAGATAAATGTAGTAGAAATAAAAGCAATGTCGACACACGGACAAACATCTTCAGCAATAAAAATGGATAAAATACCAGGAAGTTGTGGCCATGTATAGAAGAAGCTAAACCATGGAGTGTGATAACCTTCAGCCAAAGTAATCAGTCACAGTCATCGGAAATCTGTCATTATCGGAATATAAAAATGTAAAAATCAATACGTATTTAGCAGTTATCAGGAGATTGAGTGCAGACTGTATAATTGGAACGGATCTCATGCCAGAATTGCTAAAAGAGATAATAATAGATCTAGGATCGATGGAGCTGAGAGATAAAACCGGACGAATATGTATGTTGAAATCAGAAGTGAGATGTTCAGAGAAAAATAGTAGTGCCAGGGCGAACACAAATGATTGTTACGTAAAAGTGAATGAGAACAGAGGAGAAAGATTTTTCGAACCTAATCAAAATTTGAGAAAAGAGAGAACTGCATTAGCAGAGAGATTATGTATTGTAAACGATAACAGTGGAAATCCAATCAATATTACAAATTTCGATGCGATAAAGTCATCTCGAATGAAGATTGGGGAAAGTTAACACCGATGATGGATACTCGAACTGCCAAACAACGAAAACTTGAAGGAAATGAGGATGGATTATGGAACAATCGGGACAGTCAGTACTAACGAAACACGAGAAGAACAACTACAAAAACTGCTAATGGATTTCAAACTATATTGCAGCATCTGACTTAGATCTCAGGTACAAGCGACTTGTAACGCAAAAACATACACGATACATTAACAGATTGATTACCACCAATAACACTACGACCATATCGATTGTTCAGAAGCTCAAACCAGAGCGGAAAAGAAGTGCAAAGATGTTAGACGCAGGAGTTGATCGAAACCAAGTTTGCTAGCATTGCAATTCCCAGTAGTTATGTAAGTAAGAAGACGGTAACACAACGGATTCTGTATAGATTATCGACTGACTCAACTTGCCAGTAAAAAACGAGATTACTTACCCGTTACCGACATAAATGAATGTTACCAAACGTTAACGGAGCAGCTTATTTATACCCATCGCTGACTTAATAAGTGAGTGTATATGGCAGATAAAGTGTCTCAAAGGATGAGGGACAGAGAGAAAACTGCCTCTTACAATTGGGAAAGCATCTATTCAATTCAGAAAACTGCTCTCGAATTTAACTAACGACCAGCTTCATTTCAGATGATGTTTAAATCGAAATTTTGTAACGCACGGCATCTTAAACAATGTATGGGTATATTATTGATGATTTATTATTATTTATTCTAGCACATTCGAGCAACATTTAAAAGATATCCTAATTTTGCTTCGATTGAGACAATGAGTTAAAATTTGAAAACCCTCCAATGCGATTGGCAAGGAAGGTTACCTTCTTAGGACATCTTCTGTGTCGGCAAAAGAGCAAAGACCAGAGTCCAAAGGAAAAATTGAAAAGATAAAGAAATTGCCCATACCAAGACAGTCACGCAAGTGCAAGGATTTTAGCCTATGCTGAATATTATCGGTGGACGTTTATCAAGATTATGCAACCATCGCAAAACCAATACAAGAATTAACCAAAAAAGATACCCGTTTATTATGGGAGCAGGGACAAGCAAACAGCCTTGAAACACTCAGAGATAAACTGATATCAGCACCAATTCACTCGTACAACCCAGAATTTTAAGAAACCGTTCTTTATATTATAGCGACAGACGCAAGTGGATATGTCATCGGGAGCGTCCATAACAAATGGGTAACGATGAGAAAAAGAACGAGTATTGGATATTTAGTCGACATTCAAGAAACATTGAAAAGATTACTCAGTGACGAGAGAGAGGCATTAGCAATATTTAAGCTATTAAACATTCAAATCCTTTATGAGGGTCACGAGATATATTATCACTACAGATCATCCAACCATAGTATGGTTAGGCCAACACAAGAAAGCCTCGAGCAGATTAATGAGATGGGCGATTGCAACTACAAGAATACTCGCCATATATAAAATTCAAATCAGGAAAAAGCAACGCATTAACGCCAGGACCTGTTAATGTCAAATTTGTATTTGAAGGAACTAATGGATCATGATGTTAAGACGACTATGCCATGATTAATCGCAGGAAATAATCGATTTATCAAAACCTGAGAAAATGAGCAGAAGGAGACGAGGAGTTTAAAAACAATATCGTTTTATGGAAACCCAATAGATATGAAATCTTCGACAACAACAAGCCAAATGAAAGAGCATATGGAGGAAACACAGACATCGATATACCATAGAGAAGGATGTTATTATTAATGGATGGTGAGAAACGACTATGTGTTTTACCAGGAAAGTAGACGAAAGAAGTATTGATGCAATACCACGACGGAAAACTTGGAGGACACATGTCAGCAAAAAGACGGAAGCAAGCTGCGTCAAATATTATTGGCAAAATATAGAGAGGGACGTAAAAGGGTTGGATAAAGAATTGTTGATATGTCCAACCAGAAAAAGTACAGGAAGTAACTAAAGGCACCATTAAAACAATTGCAATTCCACCAGAACCAATGAACAATGATCGCAAATGGATGTAGTAGACATTACCAGAAACTAACACGGAAATATCTATATATTAGTGTGACACATTATTTATCAAAAATTTCCAGGAAGCATTTCGCTCAGATTCACAAAAAGCTAGAACATATGCGAGAATCCTAGTAGAGGGAAATATGCCTGAGATACGGAACACCAAACAGATCCTGACGGATCAGAAACAACTTCATGAGTGAATAATAGAGGGAGTAACGAATTAACTTCAGAATTGACGAAATGAGAACATCGCCGTTACCATCACAAACAAATGGTTCAAACCGAACGATTCATGGTATATTGAATTTGAATTGATGTCAATTACGTAAGCAGACACCAAAAAGTTGGGATAGATATATATAATCTATTGCCTAATGGCTTATAGGATGTCAATACATTCAGCGAAGAAAAATGCTCATTCAAATTAATGTAACGGCCAGAGGAAATTGTAAACATGCCGATAGGACTTGGATTCAAACCACGATTTCACCAGTACAAATGGGAAATTGATTTGATTACGTAACAGGATTCAAGAGCGAATGCTAGGATCTGGGAAAACAGCAGGTATGGAATATCAGATTTAATCAACGAGAGTTATAAGAATTGCACGATAAAGGCGAGGGGGACGTACGCGAACATAACTTTCAGTCGGAGATGGTAATAATCGCAACGCCAGAATTATCCAGGAAGTAGCCAAGAAAAAACTCAAATGTGGTAAAACCAACGAGATAATATGTTAAACGAGAACAATGCTCGAGTTAAATTAGTCAACAACCCCACTAGACCTATTTACGAAACGTAACAGATTAAGCATTACCTAGAACAATACAGAGAACAGAAACCGAGGTATGCAACCAGATCACAAAACCAACAGAGAGTATAACGATAACGATGAGCCGAAAATAGAAGCGACACCAATAATACCATTAGAGAACCAAACCAGATGAATCCAATAACTCTGAACGCGACCAAGATAACTAACAGATGATTATAGTAAAAGCATCAGAAAATAATGCCAGAATGGTGAAGGAAAGATGATGAATATAACAGCGGAAAATAGCAATGGATTACCGAGGACTAGAAGTCCACCAGAAATACGTATCAAAAGAAGTATACCCCATGATTTTCACATATGGCAGTGTAGAAGGAAATGTACCTTTACATATTGCAGTACAGCATAGAAACACTCAACGAATAATGATATAATTCAATTTATGCAGAAATGCGGACACGCTCAAATATACCAAACGAAGAGGGACAAACACCATTAATGTTCGCAGTTGCAGCAGATGCTTCGACAACAGTTCTGAGAGAACTACTAAAAACCGGATCATATTCAAAGAGAAAGATAATGGAGAAAATAATTAACATATGCACTGAAATCGAGACAGCAAGTGCAATAAAATTCATACAGTAACGGACAATCAGAGAGAAAATGATGGTTAAAACAATCCAACTTATGAGACGATCACGCAAACAAGACGAAGCAACACCAATTTGATGAAGACCATGAGGTTCACACTTAAAGTATTCAATGTAATTATATGGTAAGAAACAGAAACGTTCTATTAAAAGAAACAATATATGCTCACTACCCATTTCCAAAAACGATAAAAACAATGTTGAAATGGGAAGGACAAAATTCACCAATCATCCAAAAGAGCAATACGAATCGGAGATAGAAAGAAACAATATAATGATATACACAGATGCATCGAAAGCAATAAATTCCAAACGATAAACAAGAGATAAAGGATGATATTAAAAGCGAAGGAGAATAAAAAAGTAACGAGGAAATAATTGAAATAATAAATGTCGAGGACGACATTTCAAAGGAAACCCCGGATGGAGATAATAATAAGGGAAGGTGGTGACAGCAGCAAAAACCAAGATGATCCAAAATAAAGATGAAAACAAATCAAACAACAAGAGAAAAAGGAATCATCCAACGAGGAACGTCAAGAAACGAGCAACAGCAATAACGAGGGAACGAAACAAAGGGATGATGTTACCCAACAAAGAAAATCAAAACCGACCGACCCTGCTACAGAAAATAATGATATTAATTACATCCATCAAGTTAACGGAAGCTGACGAAAATATCACGAAAGAAATGAGATCGTTCAGAATACGAACAATAAACGATAAAGGAATTTCGAGCAAGGAATATGCTTACAACTGACAATGAATACAAGCATAAGTTGTCAATTCGATTCAATAGGAAAACCAGGAAAGATGGAAATACGATTCGAAAACTCATCATCATGTCAAACCACCAAAGATGTATGTAGAGATGCCACAGAAGATAAAAACGTGAAAATCCAAGTAGAGCCAGGAATAGGCAAATTACGAATAATAAACAGAGGAATAGAAACAGTTGAACAAGTGTGTATACAAAATAAAATTATCGATTGTTGGAAAATGAATATGAAAGCGGAAAGAAATGTGAATGGGATAGCCTAGAAGGAAATGCGGAATATATAATATGTGCCAACAATGATATAATAATAACCTGCACATTAGCCAAAACTCTGGGATTGAAATTCACAACACCAAAAGAAGAGCCTCATCAACGTCGAGCACGAGAAAATAAAGAAATAGTAATAAAAGTAGAATCAGACCCAAAGAGCGGAGAGGAAATAATAGTTAAAAATATGGGTAAAGAACCCATTACAAAAGTTTGTATATTCGAAACTAAAAAGAACGGAACGATGAACGAAAGAATCAAATGCCAGTCAAATGAAGATATCAAAAATCAAAAATACCGCATCCCAACTAAAAGAAAGCGTGGAAAGTATATAGTACACGTCCAGAGAGGAAGGGATGATTACTGGAAATCAATAACAAGAAAGTTGCTAGAAGCAATTACGACAAAACGTCCGAAAAAAGAAACAAAAGAGGAACCGTACCAACGCCAGATCAAAGAAAGTAAAGCAGTAATAATAACCATAGAATCGAATGCGGCAAACGAAGAGGAAATACTAATTGAGAACACAGGTGAAAAACCCATCACGAAAATCTGCGTATACGAACCTAAAGGAAACGAACCAGTAAACAAAAGAATCCAATGCGAAACAAGCAAAACTATAACGAATCAAAAGTATCGAATCCCAACAAAAAGAAAACTGGGAAAATACGTAATAAATATCCAAAAGGGAACTCATGAACATTGGAGAACGATAACAAGGAAACCGCCTAAGTCAAATGCAACAGATCAACCTATAATAAAACAATCTGAGAGAAAACCAAGAAACGAAACATGGAAAAAAGGAATGATCATGGACGACAGTCACCTTTCAATTCACGAAGCATTACAACTCCAGAAAGCACTTAAAAATGTGCAACCGAAAGAGAGAATAATGGAAACAACCAACGTAAGAGAAACCACGACCATGCAGCCTAATGAAACGAGTTATACGATAAAGATGATTTGGATAACAACAGCAGTAGTAAGCAGCGTAGTAACGCTGATAATAATCCAACTGATGAGAACTACCAAATGCAGAAAGAAGCCAGCGAAGAGAAGATTATGGCCAGCAGTCGAAAAATTCAATTACGATATCGAATTAGGACAATATGATGCAGAAAGAACTGAGGAATATGAAATAATAGGAAATTCTAGCACAAGCGGACTCTGGTTAAAGGAACCGCCCATTATCGAAGCACAACAATGGTACAATGAATTTGATGTATACCAGATAATGAATGAGAAATATGGGGATATACGGACATTGCGTATAGAGTCCCCGGAGACGATGGTGTAAAACGAGAAAAGACGTTGTATATAGTGTAACATATTATGTAGTATAATAGTAGTAATAGTATACACGTATATATAAATATTGTACAAAATGTGTCAGAAATAGTAAGCAAACAGAAATGAATGCGATAAATTAATGATGTATCATAACCAACAGATGAATCCGAATAATCAACAAAATCAAGCCAGAATACCACCATTAGTGGAAGTAATACAACAACCAGCAGCTGCCAATGTACCTATAGAAATTGTAGAATTAAATCAAGGAATATATCAAGATCAAGGAATCGAGGCAACATATAGACGACAATGTGAATTAATGACACTAATAACGAACAATGCGCAAACTCAGTGGACAAATACTCATCTAGTATTAACAGAAAGTGTAAACAGAGGTCTACAACAAGCCATAAGACTAGAAGAGCAACAAAGAACTATATTACAATTACAGAGAATAAACGAACAATTAACAGATCAAGTTAGATGGCAAGCTGACGAAATTAGAAGACTACGTAACAATCAACAGCACGTAGAGCCAGCAAGTTGGGTGGAATGGATAGCATCGATGCCAGAATTCACCCCAGAACCGGATTCAACAGTAGAGTAAAAATAAAGCGTACCTTGTAAATATGTAAAAAATAAAACGATAGAAGTAAAGCAACGTCAAGTAATTGAAAATTTTGTAGATATGCAGACAATCATCGAGAGAATAAGAGGAAGCGAGAATCCATCCGAAGATACGAGACGAATAATGAAAGATAAAATTAGAGTGGTGAACGATATCAAAGAAAGATTAAAGTGTTGTAAATGTAAAGAATTACTGATTGGAGCAAGACAGACGAAATGTGGATGCAGAATATGTACAGATTGTACGATAAAAGTGATAGAAACAGAAACAATAAAATGCCCTGGATGCGACGAGACGATTGAAAGAGATGAAGACCCTACAACAATGGATAAAGCCACCAACAAAGAGATCAATAATCTACCAGTCCAATGCCAAGTAAAAGAATGTGAATGGAAAGGACTTATGAAAGAAGCCGAAAGTCACACAAATGAATGCGAATATAACGAGATATTATGCGAAAAATGTCAAACCATCACAACGAGAAAGACGATCAAAGAACATCACCAAGTGTGCATCAAGAGAGAGGAAAAATGCGAATTCTGTGGAGTTATCGACGAATGGATAAAGATAGAAATGGAACATCGGAATCTAAAAGAGGAACAAATATGTGATCTATATGAAGGGATATGCGTAAACAACTGCGACAAGAAAGATAAAGTCAAGCTAAAAGAACATTGGAACGAGTGTAGCGGCAAACCAGTCAAATGTCCATTAGAATTATTCAATTGCCAAACACAACTACCAACGGCGGAAATGCGAAAGCATATGATAGAAAATAGTATCGAGCATACCGAAATTATGATGAAAACGATAGGAATGTTGGCCTGGGAAGTAAAAAGCCTACGAACAGAAAATGATACACAAAAGGCACTAATAAGAGAAATATTAGAATCCAGAAAGAATTTCGAGAAAAGTCAAGGAAATACCCTCAAGAAAATGGATGAAATAGAAAAGAAAATGCAACAGATGACCAACAGCCTAAAGGAATTAGAAACCAACAGCTCGATAGCCAGGAAACATCCTACAGCACCATTTATATGGAAAATAACCGAATTCGCAGAAAAGCTTCAGAGAGCAAAAGATGGAACACAGAGAATCCTAGACAGTCCACCAATATACAGTTGGGAGAATGGATACAAATTGGGCATTAGATTATATCCGAATGGAGATGGGAACGCAACAGGCACCCATATCAGTGTCTTCATCAGAGTGGGAAAAGGAGATTACGACGAGCTATTAGCATGGCCTTTTAAACAAAACATGATATTAACAATGAAGGGATATGAGGATTATCGCAATCCAATCAGAACAGGAAATGAACCACAGATGGGAAGACCGACAACCGACTGGAATACAGCGATTGGGACACCACGTTTCTATCCACAACAACGATTGAGAGGAGAAGGATTCTTGCGAGAAGATAATCTGTATATAAAATTAGAAGTAGAAAAGCCAGATAAGACGTTGTAAAAAAGAAAAAGAAAGTGTAAATAAATGTAAATAAAATAATAAAAACCAAATAAAAATCAAAAAATTACAAATAATCAGAAAAATCAGAAAAACAAAAATTCAAAAATAATGACGATATTTAGATGGCAAGCGGAATCAGCGAAGAGATAACAATACAGATGAGAGAAGGACCAGATTCGATATGGACGAGACTATGGAAAAAACCAGAGGAAGAGGAAAAAATCAAAACCTTAGTAATCGCAATTCAGCACTATACCAGTTTCGACACAACCGGACGACCATGGAAAATGAGGAAAGTAATTTACTCACAGAGAAGAGTAAGATACGAAGAGCTGAGAAAAGAGGAACAGAGATATTTAACGTTCAAAGATAATAAGGTATTTACCGACCGACAGAGTAAAGAGATGGCAGCACAAGGATTCTTTTTCTCAGGAACCCCCGAATTACCAGATGAAGTTACCTGTATTTATTGTCAAGGAAGACTATCACACTGGGAAAAAGGAGAGACAGCTAAACGAGAACACCTGAGGAAATTCTCAACCTGCCCCATTTAGAATCAATATTGATGTAAGAAACCAAGCGATGAACAGAGCAGAAAGACTTCGACAATCAGAAATAGACAGTGATGAAAAGGGAGGTGAGAAAAGGATAACGATAATAAAGAGTTTCGAAGATCCAGCAGAACTAATATGGGAAAAAGAGACCATAAAGAGAACATTCGAAGAAAGAATTAAAACTTTCAAAGGAAATCCAAGAGCAGCAGAATTTGCAAGCCAAGGGTATTGCCAAACAGCCAGAGGAATAATGTGCGAGGGATGTAAAAATCAACAGCCAATACCGGATCAGAACGTCAAAAAGCTAAAGCATAAAGGAAAATGCATGTATAAACAAGAAAAAGAGGCAAAGAATATCGAAGTAATAATTACAAACCAGCAAGTGGAAGATATTTTGGATCGACCAAAAACGAGAACCATAATGCTACTATCAGGAGTAGACACTCACAAGATGAGGAAAATAATCAAAGAAAGATTGACTAACAATTTGGAATGGTATGACTCGACACAAACAATAATTCGAGCAATCAAGCGATATCAAGAGAAACCTAAAGAGAATCGTGACAAATCAATAATAAAAGAAGCTATTTTGGAGCAGTATCAATGTGTGACATGTTGGCAGAAACATGTAGAAATAATTTATACTCCTTGCGGACATATGGTCACATGTGAAGCGTGCGGGATAAAAGTCAATATATGTCCAGTGTGTAGAAAGCCGATCAACGGGCGGATCAAAGGATTCCGTTTCTCTGATCAGTAAATGGGGAACGAGAGCAATGTGTAAAAAGTGTAAATAAAGATAAATGTAAAAACCAAAAAATTATAAAAACCATAAATCACCAAATATGAGAAACGATGTAAATGACAATGTAAATTATGATAAAATTGTGAGATGATTGAAAAGAGAGAATAATCGGTTATTAATATTTAGAAAACAATTATGAATCCAAACGAGACAAAAGAAGTTGTAACAGAAGCCGAAGAGTCAAAACCAGCAATCAAAGAGCAACCAGAATCAATAAAAGTAATAAATGAGGAAGTAGAATTATGGAGACAAAGAACGTTACAATTAAAAGAAATGCTATTAATCACAGAGGAAGAATTAGCACAAGAGACCCAAAAAACGAAAATGATGAAAGAAAAGTGGGAAAAACAACTAGAACAAAAAATAACCTACCCAGTAGGAAAAGAGAAAACGTACCAAGAGCGAGAAGAAGAAATGATGAAGGAATTTATGCAGAACCAAACTAGAATTAGAAATCAAAGGAAAGAGATACAAACTCTAGAGCAAGAGAAGCAAAATCAACAAAGCGAAATCGAAAGATTGCGAGAAGTGATAAAAGACAAAGAAGCAGAGATACGAGAAGAAGGAGAGGAAACGATAAAGATCATACAACAAATGCAGGAGGAAATTGGGCAAATTAGCACCCAATACCGAATAGAGAAAACAAAGAGAACCCATTTGGAACAAGCCAAAGAGTGGGCAAAAAGACAAGCGCGATATTGGAAAATCAAATGGACAGAAGATAGAGAACAGTCAAGAAGCAATTGGGAATCGCGGATCAGACATTATATTCAGCAAATAGCCGAAGAAGAAGATAGAACAAGAGCTTATAAAGCTAAATGGGAGAACGCAAAGATCGAGATCAATAAACTGAGAAACCAAGGGCCAAAACCAGCAAAGAAAATTAGAGAGCCCAGAGACGATAGACAAGAAAGAATGCTGACTCAGATAACTGATCAAGCAAGAAAATGGCGAATAGAATGCAGATTATGGGATGACGCCAACGCAAAACAATCTGACTATATAGCGAAATTAGAGCAGGAGGTTGAGCGCCAACAAACCAGAATAAAAGAAATGCAAATCGAGCAGGACGAAGCTCACCGAAAAGAACAGGAACAACAATGGAAAACGGAGATCAAAGAAAAAGCAATAAAAAGAGAGGCGAAAAAATGGAAAGAACATTTCCAAGAAGCCAAGAAAGAGATAAGATTGTTACCCAAAAGGATATTAAACATGGAAGATTGGGAGTTATGGGAACAAGTCGAAGTGCAAAAACAAACAATCGAGGAACTAAACGAGCAGGTCCAAACCCTAGAGTTTCGGGAAAAAATCAGACAAGGCACAATAAGAAGGCTCAGGAGACACGAAAAGGAATACGAACAACAATTCAACGAAATGTACAAGAGATCAGCAGAAATGAGAAATCAACTAACGGATGAAAGACGGCAAAACCAACAATTAGAGGAGAGGACAGCAGAACTCCAGCAGGAGGTGAACGGACACCGAGGAGTTGCAGTATTCAAAGAGATCCAGTTGAGACATCAACACGAAGTCAACGAGCAGTTGAAAGAACAAGTTAAAGCAGAAATAGAAACGATAAAGTAAGGATACGAGGAAAATGAACAGAATCTGAGAAAAGAAATTGAAAAGTTAAAAGCGTTAGAAAACACGCATCGCTTAGAAACGCAAGTGGAAGAACTAACGGAAAATACAGAATATCTTGCTTATCTCTTAGACGAAGAGATACAAATATCAAACACTTTACGTGAGGAGGTAAACACCTTACAAAACCGACCACCAATCCTGCTTATGCCGTTATATCCGACGGAAATGCCAACTCAAGTACCCGCCGAACCCGATGAAGGATTCGGGGAGACGGACGAAGCGACAATATAAAGCTAAATAAGAAAAATTGTAAAAAGTGTAAAATAGTGAAAATAATAAAATGATAAAAAAAAACAAAAAATTTTTGTAATCGATGTATATTTAGTATGAATCCAAATGAAGTAGAAATTCGAATGAATCTGGAAGACGGAGAATACGTACCAAGCCCAATTCAATTAGTAGAACCAATCGAGCAAGACCCACTGAGATATTACAGTAAAAGATGGAGAGCAGAAAGAAAAGAATGGCAAGAGCTAGTGGAGGAGCAAGAGTCAGAAATCGCCCGGACAAATCAACAACTAATACAATCTAAACAACTAACCAATATGATAAAACGAAAACTAACATCTAGCATGGGAGAAAACAGAGACCAAAAGAGAGAAAATGAACGATTGAGACGAGAATTAGCTGAAATAAAAACCCGTGTAATCCTGGAAGACTATTGGAAAACCGAAGCAGAACGAATGCGAGACAGCAGAAAAAGCGAACAGAGATACGTGCTACAACTAGAAGACAGTTGTAGAAAAGCTAGAGAAATAAAAGAAAGTCACCAACAAGCTCAGGACGAAATTAAAACATTAACAGATCAGCTCCAGGAAACGAGACGAAAGCTGGAAAACCAAACAACCAAGCGGGTCAATTACAAACGTCAACTCAAGAGAAAACAAACAAAAGAAAGAAATCTTCAAATGAAAATTCATAATCAACAAAGAATAATCAAAGAAGGTAAAGAACGATTAAAAGAACTCCCAAAATTAACCGAGCGATTAATAAAAGCCCAAGTCCTGATAATGAAATTTTCAGAAAATAAAATTAAAGAAGAGTGCGAGAGACACTCAACCCCAGAAAAAGAGAAAGAGTAAAAAGGACTAAACTCCACTGTATATAGTTGAATAAAATTGTAAATAGACGTGAAAATTGATTGATATATATTAGAAATGAAAACCATGAACCCAACGTTATGGATCACAATGATAATAATGATAATAATGAGAGAGTGTGACACTGAAAACCCGTTGGAAAATTGCGAGAGATCCCAACCCTTCAAAAGAGAAGACAGCACCTGTGCCGATTACAAGGAAATTTGTAGAAATCCCGATAATGAAGAATGTCAGCAAATAAACCTACAATGCACACAATGCCCCATGAAAGAGAACAAGGATGAGATAAAACAGAATATCGAGAAAACCCAAATAATGGTACAAACCCTACTGAAAAATAATGAAGAGATAGCCAATATAAAAAATGAGAACCAAGAGATAAAGAAAACCCTAGAAAATATCATCAGACAAATTCAAAGAACAGCCAAAGCAAATCCCAAAAATAAACCAATCCAAGAAATCGCCCTATCAATCAAAAAGCAACTAGGAAAACAAGTGGGACAGGAAAATGAACCCCATACAACAAATCTATCAATCAAACTCATACTACCAATTAGTATAACCTCCAACATAATACTCTTAATATGCTGTCTCATCCTCGGCTTAACAAAAAACAAACAAAAGCAAAACACCCCAATGCAGAAATTCAGAAGAATGCTCACCCAAACCCGAAAAAGCAATCAAACCAAAGAAACATCTAGACTCTCGCAGATTTCTATCAATTACCCTGCAAGATCAATCCAGCCCGAAAGCGAAACCCAAGCCGTCAGTGATTCATTCGAAGCCAAGTATAACTGATTTACATTGATTTGAACTGATTAACTCGCACTGATCAACAGTGATTTGAACTGATATTACAAAACTTGCACTGATATTAAAACTGAACTATCTGATTTTTTTTTTTATTTGATTATGTATCATAGTAGGACCTTAAGTCCATCTTTATCTTGATGATTAACCTTACCGTAAAAAACTTTTTATGAATGTGAACATTGAAAACGGAATTGTACGTATTAGTTTGAAATCAATTGAAATTGCGGGTCGCAATTTTACGGACCCCCGAGTGTTTTATGTTGGGCCAGAACGTAAACGGCCTTCAAAATGTTTAAATGGATCAGAAACACACACGCAAACACAACACGCAATTTAAAATAAACCCCAAAACACCAATTAAACCATATAAAATCCGAGAAAATAAAAGAATTAAATATAAAATAATAAACATAAAAATAAATTAAAATAATAACAAAATGCACCAAGATCCGCACGATACCTACACAAATACAACAATAAAACACGACAAATTCGACGAAATTGGAAAAATCAATTAGAGTTCATTAAAATGAAATCTAAATCGAAAAAATTGAATTAGCAATAATTCAATTAAAATTCTAAATAAAAATTTATAAAAATGAATCAAAAAATAATAAAAATAAATATTAGAATTTGCTAGAAAAACAACAAGGTCGAATTTTGTTTTACTACATCAAATTTTACACACCAAAAATTTAGGTATATATACTGATCCATTTTCACATTAAAGTTAACCATTTTTGAAAATTGTTTAAACACCATTTTTCAAATTGACTAAAACCATTTTAAACCAAAAACTATTTTGAATTATTTAGACTTTGTTTAATTACTGTAAATCTATTCGAGATCAGCGTTTTAAATTTTCAGAATTTTAGGTGAGGATCATTGATTTTGGAACCCTCTTTCCACGCCCCGTACCTTGCATCTCTGTAGAGCTCTGCTCGGACGTCGGCGTGGGAAGAGAGGCATTTGGTTTATTGTATGAATTTATGCTATTTTTATGAATTGGAATGGTAACTTGTTATTTTTTTTTATATAATTAATAAATATTATTATGCCTAAATTGTTTCATATATATATATAACTCATTTGATATGTTTTTAAAAGATGTCGAAATTTTTCCGGCCCACAGCCGAAACCTAATGCAAGCAAATAAAATCTACACACAATTCAGATTCGTGTAAGCGCGTGGAATATCGCCAATGATCTGTGCCCGTGAAGGCCCGGCGTGCGGAACGCAGAGTTGGATCGTCAATATTATCCCTATAGATGAAAGGAGGAATAAGGAAGAAGTCATTTGATCGCTTCCTCGTTCCTCATTTCTGTAAAATCGACTCAAAAATCATATCACACACGGCTCAAAATCATCCACACCGAGTAGTCCAGTGGGCACTCATTAAATATAATATGAACATATTATGCGCCTAAGATCTATTAAAAGGGATTGGAACTGGGGCTAAATTAAAATGGAAATCGTTGTTATAATTCAAATTAATATTTCGAACAAAATTAAATTGCGAGTCAAATAAATTGATAGAGATCAGTTAATAAATAATTTATTAATCCACGTAACAATATTCATTAAACTCTTATAAATCAAGTGCTCATTTAATTCTAATTGATTAATGGAAGTATTATACCGCAATTTAAATAATAATTCACTGACTTTAACTTAATTATTGCTTAAAGTAAAGCTCATTAAAGCATTTAATTGATAAGTAATTCGTTAATTGTAAATTGATTATTAATCCATTAAAATATTCATTTGGTAAATAACTCATTAGTATTGTTTAAAGAAAATTAATTCATCAAGTGATCATTTAACTCATCAATTTTAACTGAATATCATCCATTTATTAAACACTTCGTCGACGTCAATTGATTACCATGAAGAAATTAAACATCATAAACTAAAGAGTATTCAATAAATAATCCATTGATTCTCACTCAACCATTTAAAGTAAAATATTGCACCGTAAAGAAACAAAGAATTTCGTAAAATTATTTGACTCGTCAATTTATTAAACCAAGTAGACTTAAGAGATAATTGTTGTTTAACGCAATGGAGATCTAACTCCTTGACCATTTCACCATAACGACAAGTGCTTGAACCAGAATATGTGTACTGAAGAACAAATATCCGAATAGATAAACAATTTATAAAATCTCGAATCACCAAACTGTTAATTAAGCGTATTATATTAACCAAAATGATTGTAAAGTTGAATCAGTTTCGTGATCAGCAGACAAGGTCCTTCTTGATGAAATTTCATAACTAAAATCAACCCATGTGGATTAGAGCCTATTGTAGGTTCATACAGAGAATTGTGGGGGTAACCAATTAATCCATCGATAAACATCCGAGTTCGCTTGAGCAATGAAAAATTTCATATGGAATTAAATCCAACGAATACACGAAGTGAGAGAGAGGGACCTTTGACTTGATGATCACGGAATTGAGATATGGACGGAACAAAGATAGGCAAATTAAATCGTTATCGATTAAAAGTGAAGAAAATAAGTACCGTATTGATTGAATTTCATTAACATATTTGCTAAGATAAATGAGAGTAACGGGATTTAGTAAGTAACGTAAATTTCTAAATGAAAACAGCCTGAGATAATTTATTAGGTAATATAAACTATGAAAATCAACTTTACCAATTCAACAGATCAACAGATTAATGATCAGATTTTGCTAACGATGCAGGCTCGATTTTCAGTATAAAAGGTTTCCCATATAAATTCCGAGTGTGAGGAATGACGCTCGCCGAGAACCACGAAACTCTTTCCTTAAAAAAAAAAAAAATAGTAAATCAAAATTTATTTCACTTGACTGAAACCACACAACCCCCCATTTCGTGAATACATGATCTTGAAAGTGCCCCTGCCTAGAATAAAATGAATTAACAATTTACCAGTACTAAAATAAACAACCTTTGATCACCATTCATTTCCGTCGACCTAAACAGTTCATCGTGTCCAAAGGGTGATTGACTCGCACATCCTGTCATTTTGTTTATAAAGGAAATGGTGATCATTAAAACGCTCCCGTTCGAGATCTAACATTGTGTGAACGTCTACCTGTTTATGCATACTTATGAATGCCTAATTTGATAACCATTTGATTGCTTAATCATGTATAAACTTGTTTAACTAGTTAATCCGTATCTAAAATTTGATTAGATAACGGTATATAATTGCCTAATTAATGAACCCATATATAAAATCCGATTATTTAACGGCGTATAATTGTCCAATTAATTAATCCATCTGATCATTTAACGGTATATAAATGTCTAACTTGTTAACTATAGATAGATATTTGATTATTCGACCACGTGCTTAGTTAGCGAACCTTAGTTACAAGTTTGATCATATAACCCTGTGCAAATGCCTAATTGTTCAATTATAGACAAAGGTTTTCGTAAAAATTGTTAATTAGAATCTTCGATGATTGAATTCACACCTACCCAATTAAAACATCTAAATATATACAAACTCGAACCATTGGTAATCCATAAACCCATTTAAGCTAAGATAACCTACAATTACGTTTTATCATTTTTTAACCTCAAGCATACCTCGAATGGCCGTACAGCAGACAGGCGCCTAACCCAGTGACTTAAAGCATCGTTTTCTTCTAGATTCCAACTGCAGCATTAGACCGGACACTAATACGCATTTGAATTGACCCAATCTCTTCCGTAAACAACTAGAAAACCTGTACAATTAGTAAATCACAAGCTAGGCATCTCCCTATAAGTTATCAAAGAAATCTTGAATGAAACTACCAACCTCACTAAGTTATTTCTATTTAGTAGAAACCAGAACCATGATCGAACTTCCTGCCCATGTAGTAGAACAGTGGAGGCAGGCATGGAATCGGGTGTACCGGGAACGATACCCTTCCATGCCTGAAGATGACCAACTGGAAACCATAAACCCCGAGGAATTCATGCGGCAGTTTCGGAAGCCGTTTGACGAGCCTAACCCTTCTCAGGACATTTTAGCCCAGGCTCAGGAACTCCTGGAGGACCTCCTCCAACTCCAACGTCAAGTCGAAGAAGACGTGGCAAGGGCCACAGCACACCTGGCCAACGTCCAAGATGATCTGAGGGCCGGACGGTTAGCCAGTAGATACCCGCCCTCACCAAGGCCAGTTAGAAACCTTAAGAGGCCGGTAATCGTGATCCCTGGTTACTCGCCAGAAGAAGGGATCAAGCGATTTCTTGCTGACGATTAATTCTTGTTTTGATGATTTGAATATTAGTATTACAAACTACTTTTCTTCTATTATTATCATTACCTTCATTTTCAAAAATTGTTTAAGTAAAACTGCTCATAATTGTATTATTCGTTCCCAAATTCACCCTTACTATTTTAGAAATGGATCCCGTAAAGTTATTACAACACGAGTTAACTAGAGCACGACAAACAAACAAGGATCTCCACGATCAACTCATACACCTGGTCCGGGAAATCCAACAACTCAAGGCCACGTGGGTAAACCCCACAAGGGTCAAGCCACTGTATCAAAAGTTAGCCGCGGCCCAGAAGGGGTGGGCCGAAGAAAGACAATTGGTGACAAGCCTGAAGACCCAAATCAAGGGGCTAGAGGTAGCGTTGTCCGCTAGTCAAGAGGGGACAGCGGTAACCTACCCTCTAGTTTTCGCCCCGGCTCAATTAGCATACCGTGAGTCAAATCCGACCCCATCCGCAATGCCAACCCCTGTCGAAAACCCTACAATTCCTTCAACATCCAGTCGACGACCGGGTCGCAAGGAGCGAGCTAAGCGCCGAGCCGCTCGACTCGCCAATCAATGCGTCACCTAGAGAAATAGACTATTGTTAAATATACTGTTCCCTGTACATCTCTCATTGCATTTCTGTACCAGTAAATTTTTTTTTATAAAATAACATCATGGGGAATTAAACAAAACCACTAATTATCTTGTCTTCTCAAACTGACGCCGATAAACTAGCTGAATAAAACGATAGAAATTTAGACGCAAAGGGACCAGTAATTAAAAGCGAGCATAGGTCTTCCATCGACAGCTCGTGAACCCGAGGATTGTCCGAGCAACTATAGTATTAGCTAATGATACTCAATTTTTGCGGGCGGTCCACCACTTGAACACATTACCAACGTTGCCTAGCAACGGGTGCCAAGTGGCAGTTAGCATCTTTTTGTATGGCGTTACGGGGCAACCATGGAGTAATTTAAACAAACGTCGAAACCCTGTAACCCACCACTTATAGCGCAAAGCCGGATCAGATAACCGATGAAAATCAGTAAAGCCAGATAAATTTCGAGGAGTGGAACTTTATTGAGACAAATCTTTTCTCAAAATTAAATGATAATAAACTGAAAATTTTATCTCTATCGTTCAATCTCCTCGATTGGCTGATTCCAAGCAGAATCATCTCAATTCATATGAATCAAGAACTTGTTGTATTAATAAAACTTTAAATAGTACTAGTGAGTGATTTTGTTAAGTCTACGACTTAGTCGTAGGCGTAGTTGTATGCGATGATGAATTCTGATGGGTGCGGATCGGTACGGATCAGTGCGGATCTGTGTGGATCGGTTGGTTGGTGTGTGTGTGAACGGTTTAAGAATGGTAGGTTCTAGTTGGTAGATGTGTGGAAGGTTTTAAAAGGTAGGTGTGTTAAATGTGGTAAGTGTGTTGGTCCAAACTGCGTGACATAATAAGTGTGAGTTAGGTAATCGGTGTGTATGGGGTAATAAGTGTCTTCAAGAAACAAATTTATGTGTAAAATAATTAATCTATATTTAAATATATATTATATAATTAAATAAAAATAAATGGGAATTGATACTGTAAAACATAACTTTTAATAAATTTATAAATTTGAAGTAGTAATATTTCAATGATGAAAAATAATTTTATCATAAAAAATATTTAGAAGAAATTGTTTTGTTTGTGTAGTCACATGTTACTGGATTTTCGAAAAGGTATTACTTAATATAGATTTTTACAATTCGCATAACTATAAATAATATATTTTAATATAATTTGGCAAATATAATAATATAAATAAATTTCATTTTTAAAAATCCAAGATATTAACATTATTTTAAAATTATCATTATAAAAATTATCAAATAATTGTATTTTATTTATTGTGCTGTTTTTGTATGTTTAGCTGATTAGTTAATATTATTATAATTGAAGCTCAATTATGAATGATCTAGACTTATTTCCTCAAAATTATAGTTATGTGATAATTATTTCTTTACTAAGTTTCTTTCTGAATTTTTATTTCATGTCTCAAGTTGGCAAAGCTCGTCGAAAGTATAAAGTCGAAGTAAAACATAGTTATCTTGTTTTATAAATTTAACCTGCAATTTTTTAGTATCCTGACTTATATTCTAAAGATAATAAAATTTTCAACTGCATCCAAAGAATTCATCAAAATTAGTAATAATAATAACTTGTTAATTTAAATGAATTTTAGCTTAGAAACCATTCCATTTTTCTGGTTGACTTTATTCATAGGAGGACTGCAGAATCCGGTAATTTTTTTTAAAAAAAATTACTTAAAATAATATTAAATTCTTAATTTTTATTGAAATGACTTTTATATTAATATGTAAATACATAGAAATTAATAAAATGTATTCATAGTAAATAAGCTTGTAAGCTAAGTTTGCCAGTAATAAGATTAAAAACAAAGTATTGGATTTTTGATCTGAAAGTTAATAACGATCTTCTAGTTATAATATTTTTCATGAATTGTGATTGTTGTTGAATTGTGATTGCTTAATTATTTTGTTTTATAAAAATGTAGGTCATATAGAACTACTGAAATTTATACGTTAATAATTTTGAAATGTTTTTAAAATAATTTTTTATGACAAAATGTCAAATTATTTGACTATTTTTTATTTTAAATCAATGATTTAATAAAAAATAATTTAAATTAACCTTTAACTGGAATGTGTCCATTCAGTTTTTTTTTAATTAAAACTAAAATTTGAAAATGAAATATTTAGTACAGAATTTCTTTACAGTAAAAAAAGACTTGTAAACGTAATAATAACGTTAATTAATTTTTCTCATTTTAAGTAATTTATTGGCTAAAGAAGTCAAGATATTTATTTTATGAAAGCAATTAAAGGATAACTTTGATTAATATTTTTAAAATTTGTCTAGATTTTACTAAAACTTTAATGATAATCATTTATGTTAAAATAAATAATCTGTCTTATTTAGGAAAATCCGTTGTTGTTTTCCGACACACAAATGACAATTTTACTCTCTTCCTATAGTTTTATAAAGTCTTTCTCGTGCTTTCCATTTTTAGTAATCATTATTCTTCGGAATGCTCATCTTTAATGCATGATTATTCTAAATTTAATAATATTTAATAATAATAATTATTATTAATATTATTTTATTATTATATTATTATTATTTTCATTTTCGCCAAATTAAAATTTGGATTTATTTAAATAAAGTTTACATAGCTGTCATAATATTATTATAGATTTATTAAACTAATTTTTATATTAATTTAATTTAAGCATTCAATTATTTTTAAAATTTAAATTATTGACCATTTAAAAAAATTATTCAAAAATATATTTAATGCTAATTTTATTTTTAGTTCAATATTATTGATTTTATAGTGTTTATTTAAACAATCAATATATAAAAATAAATTTTGAAATAACAATTAAAAAATAGTTAAATAATTCAATACATTTGAAAACAACCAAAAAATCAAACTTTTCACCAAAACCGTCATTTCAATTGAAAATTAATCTTTAAAACGATGTGAACACGAATGTTTTGAATATTTTTAAATATTTGTGGTTATCGGGTGTATTGGATTATTAAACTAAATACTTCGAAATTTTTATTTTAAAATTCATTTTTACAGATTGCTTGTTTAAACTATCATTATAACGCCATCAAAAAGTTCTATATCTATGTTTTTAAAATGCTGAAAAATTAAAAAACATAATTTATATAAATAGTCTACAGTATACAGTTTTTTCTATCACACTGAACGATTACAGGAAAATTGTCGAAATATATCGTAAAACGTGATTTTGATTGATGGTTTCTTGTAATTAAATAATTTCTATATTTATTTAATTATTTCCAATCAATCATGATTGTTATTTTGGTTCTAGTACAAAATGGTACAGGGCAAAATTGTACGGACAAAATGGTAGTAGGATAAAATCACATAATGAATGAAATAGTATAAAACACAAGTTTTATTTTTCAGTTATAAGAACTGTAATGGGAAATTATTCTATTACATACAACATTATTTTGAAGTAGTATATTATTGATAAGAAAAAGTTAGCAAATAAGTAGGTTAGTTGCCTTTGTTAGCATAAATGTATGGCGCATTCACTTGACAGTGATAAAAATCAATACAAAAATCTAGACTGCTAAAATAAAAATAAATGAATGAAAATGAATTAATTAGTTTTATAAAAATTAATGTCAGAAATCTAAGACTAATGGCCTATTCAGTGTCAGAGAATAAACCATGATACCCTGTTGATCATTTGGTCCAGCCAGTTGCCGATGTCTTCGTACATCTCGCGATAATGTCGGACATTTTGTAAGTAGATGAGCTGCTGCAAGTGGAACACTTGTCAGCTCATTCTGAACAAACGAACGCGTTGCTTCTTCACTTGTTTTTGCTACAGTTGCGCATCCAGGTTTTTCGCTAAGGGCACAGGTGTCCAACGCCGCCGATAACAATTTTTATTATTTTGCCTCAATCTAAATTATATATGGGAAAAGGCACATTTCTTAAGACACCGCAGGCTTCTGAAAAACTACAAACGATTCATATATAATTTAGTGGCTCAACCTCTTGAGCCCCCCTGGGTGCGCGTTTGCTCGGCTATCCTTTTTATGTTGCCAGGAGCGCTTTCAACCTCGACTTGTCCATGTGTGATTGTGAATTCCAACTTCAAAAACAATTGCATCTACCGGTGTATAAAGTCGTGCCTTGAACGTTCTTCTTTCACAAAGCCATAGATTCATGCCATCATTGCCATAGGTGTTCTTCTTCAACAAATAACCTTGAACTACCAGCTTCCGAGTTCCTTTTTGAGATGTTACAAATTCTAGTATGGGTAAAAATTAAATAAGCTATAATAATAATAATAGTAAATATTATTAATTAATAAACATCTAAAAATGATATTCCATAAAAATTATTGATTTAATTATCTTAGAGTATTTAAGTTCTATTTAATAAAATCTATTTTTATTTGTATCTTTTAGTTTAGATCAAAGGTTAATCTTTTATTTACATTTTCACCACTTTATTGGCCCAATATCATTGGTTTTCTTCTCTTTTATCTATCATAATCAGTATTAGATCATTTAACGAAAATATTCAGTTGTCGTTTTGATTTCTTATCTTTTTTTTTGTTTTTTTTCACTTCTAAAATTTTCATTTTATTTCTTAAGATTGTTTTATAATATTGTATTCAGAGTAAGCTCAATTCCTGATAATGCATCTACCTAATTCTTTTTTAACTTGACTTAAACTGATAGTTTAGTTAACTCTCGAAATGTAAAAACTATTTATTTGCGGAACCGGGATGCGGATAAGAAATTGCAAATAGATTTTATGGTTCTTGTTAACTCTTTTTAGTCTAATTGTATAATTTCAAGTGCTCCATATTTTTTAATCCAATTTTTTATTATAATCTTTGCTGTTCTTTTTCTATCTAGTTGTTACTGTAACGATAATCAACAATTCCAAGAATGTATTTTTTATCCTGGAACATTAGTTCTAAGTGCTCCACAAACATGATTTCGGCTTAAACGAATAATCGGAATTGCCTTTTAAAGCAACATTTTTACTGTTTTCACCTTTTCAATATTTTAAAATCTTCTCCGTGTTCCTTTTGTGACAAACCTTTCCTTTTCTGTATTAGTTATTCTTATTGAATAGTTGTTTATCTTTATTCATTAAATTTAAATAAATTATTATATAATCGTCCTTTAGTGTAATTATTAAGGATCGGAAAAAAGAGTGCAAGCAGTGCTTTTTATTTCTCAAATAAACTTGGAGATTTCAACAAACGAAAAGGAATCGATTAGGAATATTATATTTTCCTATATTTAAGAAAATATATTAATATTTTTTAATAAAAATAAAGTGGCATAATATTTTCTACAAAATTTGACTATGAACCAGATTTATTTAAGGTTTTCACGAATTTTCAGCACAGACTTTTTCAAGCGATCTGATTCATAGTCAAATTTTGTAGAAAATATAATGTCACTTATAAAGAAATCAGAGGTGAAACACAAAAAAAGTAATTAATATTATTTATTAAAATAAAAATATAGTAATTTTTGTAGATTTTCTGTTGTTAAAATAATAAAAAGCTAAAATAAATACCCATTAGTGCTTTAATGTCTAATATTGTTATAAATAATTTATTTATAAATTTACTTTTTTTAACCCAGAAATTTGAAAGAGTGGTTTTTTGAAAAAAGATTGCGCGGTCGTTTTTTGCAATCATTAGTAATTATTATTTCAATAGTTATTCTTAGAAATAGAATTTAAACAAATAACAAAGTTAGCCATTTTTCGCAATGTTGATTCAAAAATATGAAATACTTCGACCGATAAACAGCCCTGATCACTCATAACCAAAATTTAACTAGACTTTCGCTTTCTCATCGTCTTCTCTGATTGATATTTTCTTTCACTCAAATATATCCTGAGTGATTCTTATAGTTTTCTGTTAGTAAATATTTTCATAATATCTACAATACCTTTATTCTACTGGCTACAATAAATAGAATATATTACGAAAATGCATTTTTCTTTAAAAGTTTAATGAAAAAAAATTTCCTTTCCGTCATTTATAAGAGATTATGAAGCCATTTTGTATATATTTGTGTGAAGTAAATGTGATTTAATTATGAATATATTGAAGAAATTAGCTGCTTTATTTGGTGCTGGATTCCTAGTTAGTCGATTGATTTACAGTTTTGGCTACTCAACTGGAAGTAACATAAATATTTTTCTGCAAATTTCGATTAAAGTTTGGTTTCAGTTCCTAATAAAAGATCAGTCGGTGCCATTGGGGGCTATATTTCAATGCTTGGATTACTAGTTCTATCGATAATGCTCGCTTATCGATCTCTGTGATCCTGATGCCTTTTATGCCACTTGCTTAGATATTTTTTTAATCGATACAATAGTTTGATTTTCAGTGAATTTTTAGTGTTTTAATTGATTTTATTCAATTTTCAAATGATATTTGTGCAATTTCCCTGCCCAAAATAACAACATAGTTCATAACTATGGCACCCCAAAGGTTGCAAATACTCAATTATAAACAATCATAAAACACCTAATTATTTTCTAGAATGCTATTTTTTTTCGGTAACCCGTTAAAATAGACAGTAAAATACACGTGAAAATATTTTTGTCCCGTCAAAATTTATGTTATTAGCTAAAGGTTTTAACAAGGAAAACTTTTTTTCAACCATAATTGAAGTGGATGGGAAATCCAGTAGTAAACTCTAATCCGATTGGATAACAAATCATTCTGCAGCAATATGATCGATTTGATGCCATTTTTATTGATAGAAGTTTGGATATATCGAATTAGTTTTACCGGATCTCCCTGATTGCAATTCTATTGGTTTATTCATATTATGATTTTATTTTCATTTCCGAATCTTCAATCATATTTAATATATTGATTAATAATAAATATGCACCTTTATTGTTACGAGGTCTCATTTAATTGAATAATTATTTAATTATTGTGAAAGTGTTTTTGGCAGAATCAAAAACGGGATATAAATAAAAGATTCCTCTTTTCAATGTCTTTCAATATTCAACATGCTGCTATCCATCAAAATTGCCAATGAAGAAATCAGAAAGCCTGATTGTGGAAATTTAAGAAATTATTATTAGCACATGTAAAGATTATTTACAAAATGTCTAATAAAAGAAAGTTTAGGTGAATTGTAGGTATTTTATTTTGAAATAAATAAATAGATATGTGCACTTTGGACGCATTGTGTTGACTTTGTTCGTATTTAAACTCCTCCCAGATTGCATGTTGCGACTGAAACAACATTTTGAATCTTTCCAGATGGAGCCTTGTAACCTCAATCAGCCTATGCTATTCTGCCAATTGCAGAACTTGAAATTCCAGGTTGTGCTCCATATCCGAAGTCTTTGGTCCGGGGTTAGCATGTGACAGTCATGATACTGGGTAAAATAATAGATTACGAAAGCCGAACCATTCCTATCCAGACTTAAATTTATTGGTCTAAGAATTTTTACTTATTCTAACTGATTAGAATTAGAATATTCTAATAATTCGGTTACACACTATTCGCCTTGTATTGGGCATACCGGTTCATCTTTTTGACACTCGTGAAGTAGTGGAAAGGTGCAAACCAAAATTCTTACTCTGATCTCCCGGTTGCTCTATCCTGTTTTAGGCTAGGGGTAAGATAGGAATTATTGCTTAGGGAACGTCCATTATAGAGAGATGGAGGGGTTATTCGCAAAAGGGACAGTAAGGAGGGATCCAAGTGCATAGGACATCCCCAGCAGTATTGGTCGTTTAAATATTATATATAATGGATTAATGATTTTTTAAAATTGTTCTATTATCAGCAACAACCAAAATCATAATAAAAAGTAATTTACTTGAATAAATTGAATTACTTGCATCTACTTGCAGTAAATAAATAAATAGTCGCTTAACCCCTTGCCATCATAATTTTATGCAATTTTTATTGAAGAATACTTACCATTTTATTTTTGGTTTAGGAGCAAATATCGCTAATTATACGAATTTTTCATGAATAAAAGAAGAATACTGCATTTATTTCGGAACTTAAGTAACATCTTTTACAAACTCATGATGAGTATTGCTTGTTAAAATCTATTTAAGCATTAATAAATCATTATGAGTTATGTTCGTCAAAAAATGGCAGCGAGTTAAAGGATAAACAGCCTTTACCCAAAAACATAATGAATAATCGACTAACGTATCATTAGAACTCTCTCCAAAAAACTAAATTGGACAAATTAATAATCGTTTTAAGGATAACTTACTTTTATTCTTAAAGTTAAAGCGAGCAATTTCATTTCAGCACAACTCTTCTACAGTTAGTTTCACCGGTTATAGACTAACGATGCCCGATGAAATAGTGTCAAATTCCAAATCACTGATCTCAATTTTTGACTCATTATCAATTATTGATTTTTTAATGCAATTTTTTAACTTCAAGAAGCGTTCAAGCATTTCAAGCAGACTGTTCTGTTGCGTTTTCATATCCAGGATCAACGAGATGGGTTTGCCAAATTCATCGGTTGTATACTTTCCTTGGGTTCCGTCGATTTTTGTTGGAGAGCGACGAAATAATGGTGCATACATTTGCGAAAAACGGCTTCAAATCTTCTACCAGCTCAATTTCGTCGTCTTTTTCAGTCAAAGCGATTTCGAAACCACCAAAATCGTTCTCGTCCATATTATCATCGGTGTAATTTTTATCATTAGTGTCGGCAGTGATGTAAACGTCAACTGAATTGATAGTTTACTTTGTCTCGGAAAAAATAAAACCACACAGAGTTTTTGTTTTCGCTTCCTTTTGGTGGGTTACAGGGTTTCGTCATTGTTTAATCCGTCTTTGGTTGCCCCAGTAACGCCATACAAAATGTTTTCTAGTTACCACCCGGCACCCGTTGCTAGGCAACGTTGGAAATGTGCTCGAGTGGGTGGATTGTCCGCAAAAAGTGAGCATTTAGCTAATACTGTAATTGCTCGGACAACCCTCGGGTTCAACGAGCTGTCGATAGGAGACCTATGCTCGCTTTGCTCTGTCCCTTATATAAGAAAATTCAAATTAAATCTAGGTTGACCGGTAGAGATAGAATGAAGGTTCGGGGATACGGTGCGGGTACTCGTGAAGAAGATTTCATGCCAATCATACCTTATAGCTGGTTACTTAGGTTTAGATTAACAGTAAGTACAAATTTATTTAAAGACACAAAACCATGTGCTCAGTAGCTGTAAGTTAATGCGATTGCGTCCCGGCCGGCGGTTGCTTGATGGAATGATTGTCGGATTCGATGTTGGTGTGACATTATTGTGGGAATCTCGACTCGGCAACTGAGGCGGGGCGAAGATAAGCGGATACGTTACCGCTTCTCCTTCCCGACAGGCTGCTAGGGCGACTTCTAGTCCCCTGATTTGTGTACGGAGGCTCTGATTGAGTTGGCGCTCCTCCGCCCAACCCTTTTGAGCGGCAGTGAGCCGGAGATAGAGCGCCTTCGTCTTTTTCGGGTCCGACCAGGTTGCCTTGATCTGCTGCACCTCCCGAGTTATCTGGATTATCTGGCTGAGTAGATCCGCGTTTGCCCGCCTAGCGCGGTCTAATTCGGTTTGTATTAATTGCAGGGCCGACATCGCTATAATAAAAGAAAATCTTTAAATTCCTTTAATGGTTTAATTAAATAAAATTCTGATTATTATAAACACAGTTACAAAAGTGAATCCATTCATAAAGAAAATTAAGACAAATGACTTTTAAATTGTTTACATTTCGATAACATCAATAAGATAAATTGTTATTTATGTTCTTTGCCCGAGGAATCAGGGTTCTTCAAAGAATTTCCTAACCCCTTCCTCCGGGGAGTAGCCTGGAATGATGGCTACTGGACGTCGGATATTGCGGGCCGGTCGAGTCGGGTAGGTCTCCGCAATGCGCCCGACGAGGATGTCCTCTTCGACATTGGCGAGGTACATCCGGGCTTTGACCACGTTTAAATCGACTTGCTCTTGTATTTTCTCCCACTGAGCGAGGAGGTTCCGCGCGTGGTCGCGGATTTCTTCGGCAGGATACTGCTGCTCATTTGGCCTGCGAGGGTCATTTTCCAGGCCCAGTATCTGCCAAGTGGTCGGGTAGGGCCTTTTGGAATGCGGCTCCTTGAGGGTCATTGACGGGCGCGCTCTCTTCCAAGCCCGACGCCATTCATTTGCCTCACGGGCGGATATCCATTCGAGAAGCATTGGTTCTTCTAAAATCGTTATAGTCAGATATTTGAACATAATGCAATCTCGAAATAGTTTATAGGGCGTATTAACGTCAAAAAATTAATGCTCATCACCAAATAATTATTGCGGATGGACAATTTTCACTACTCTTATAGTGTACTGAAGGGATAGTAAACGGATATCGCCTCACGTGAATGTTCTTAAGGTTATCTAAGTCGTTTATGGTAATTTGACAGCTGGCCGCTTAGTGTTTGCCAGGAAAACAAAAGTTTAACCATCACTTTACGGTCTAGATATGAGGGACATCGATTGCTTTAAAAATTTATACTAAATCCAATTAATATTTACATAATGAAAATACTTAACTTTTGATGAGTGGAAATACCTATTAAAACTCGTGTAAAAACGGCATAATTATTGCTGGTTATTCAGAAAACTATCACTATCGTGGATCGAAATCTTTACTGAAACCTAATAGGACTGACGAGTGGCAATCTCTGATCTACGCAGTATCTACAAATTTTGTTTATAGCGCAAGAAAATTGATGACAAATCTTGGTGAACTATCATAACCTTTGATTTCGATATCCCTGAACATTCCTGATTAACTATAGGGAGTAGAATTAACTGTTAGTTTAACGTTCGGGGGACCTGGTATATGGACTTGATGGTATGGGGTTATAGTCGATGGCATTTATGAATTTTAATTTATGGACGAATTTATGGGAGACAACTATAATGGTCCTTCCCCGTTTATCAAAGATTTATAAAAATAAATATAAAATATACGTAAATGAAATTCCGAATGGGTTTAACATTATTCAATTAAGATTAAATTACATACAATTTATTTAATAATAAGACAAATTTCTTATAAGAATAATTTCTTTTAGATCGAGAATATTGATGATCAATTAAAAATTGTTACTGTTTCAAAGGAAAATCTACCTGTTGTCATTAAAGGAAATTCCAGACGCTCGGGGGAAGAAATTGGTTGGTTCGTTGGCATTTCGGTGTTGGCATTACGTTGATACGACATAGGTAGCAGTTTTTTGGCTTGGTTTGGAAAATGGTATTTCATTATTTATTCCTAGCTAATAAAGCGAAGTGTGTATGGTAGAATTAATCTTGCCTTCCGGTATGTGACAATATTTAGTCGGCTCTTAAAATCGTTAATTTTAAATATCTATCCGAAATCTAGTAATAGAAGGTGATTCCGACGCGAGGTGGTAATTTTGCAAATTTATGGGTTATTTGTGTGTCTCGCACACCGCCTAATAGTGAACCGGATGATGGAATTGTCGCTGATGGAATGATGAAACACAATCGACGTTCGGATGAATTATGATCTTATTGATTTGCCTAAACAATTGCGACATCCGCTCGCACTTTATACCTATATCTATCGAGATATTAACTATGGATATACATCAACTATATTTTAAATTTTCGGAATAACAAATGGATACGGCGTTGGAAATCGGTAAGTTTTCTCTTCTTTGGATGCCGACGGCGGAGGACTCACACGTGACATTGCTAATTTTTTCAATTTCACTGCGAGTGTTCCCACGTTGATTCCAATTCTCAACCTTGTCTTTGTTTTAATAATATTTAAATAATTTGTTTCTAAATGTTTCCAGGAGGTCGCAATTCGTGAATTATCGTAGGTATTCTCTCATCTATAAGTATTGGATCTTATTTTGTCAGTTTATATTCCTACCGAATGGGTCCTTATGGTGTTACGAGTTGGTTCTATTCTATTATGGATTTATTGTTCCCTCCATGGGATTACGAGCTACCGTAATGTTAAATAATTTCATTTCATATATCTATTAGTTTATTATTCAATACTAGGAAAATGTTGCAGACTTAGGTTTCTGGCAACTCGTGGGATTATTTGTGATGCTGGTTGAGAGCGGTTAATCATTTGAGGTCTATGAACTCGTCGAATAGTTTCGATCGAAAATTTAAATGATTTTGACAGTGAAATGGACGTCAATCATGGAGAACCTGTCCAGTAGTGTCGTCAGTTACTGCCGAAGTGATACAAAGGAGACAAAGACAGGTGGATGGTTATGTTAGTCAGTTGGTTTCTCGAGAAGAGTTGGGTAATCTCCTTTTATTTGGTTCACAATAAACTTTCCTCTGCTTTATCAGTGTTTTGTATTTTCAATCTTACATTTAATTATTTAGGTTAATTTATTTTTATGCGGAAGTTATTTGATCAATATTTGGGCTTGGAAATGACTATCTCTTATTTTTACGGGAGTTTGAAAAGGTTCTCCTACTATTTCGACTAATAAGATACGCTCTGGTTTGAAATTTGATTAAATCTATTACTCTACTGGAAGTTCATAGTAATTCATTTAACAATAACTCAAACTCATTATTCCTTGTCTAAATTTGCATTTGAATTAACCTCATAAAATGGATTTATTCAATTTCATAGCAAAGATTTCATTTAATTTTATTCCCTGTCACCTTTTCCATAATAAGTCTTAAACGCGTTTTATGTTTATATTATATTTAATGAGTGCCCACTGGACTACTCGGTGTTATGATTTTGAGCCGTGTGTAGAATATTTTAGGTCGATTTTACAGAAATGAGAAACGAGGAAGCAGCCAGAAAACTTCTTCCTTATTTCTCGTTTCTTCTATACGGGATAATATTGACGTTACGACCCCTGCGTTCCGCACGCTGGGTCTTCACGGGTACATATCATTGGCGATTTTCCACGCACTTACACGAATCTGCACTTTGTATATTTTACTAACTTGCAATATGTGTTGGCTGTGTGCCGGAAAAATTTCGACAAAAATAATTTTATTTTAAACATATAAAAACAATTTATGAATATTATACATATTTATTAACGTATAAACAAATAAAACATAAAGTTACCATACAATTCCATTCCATAAATAACATTTTCATAATAAAATAAATACCTCTCTCCCCACGCCGACGTCCAAGCAGAGCTCTACCGAGGTTGCAAGGAGGTGACGTGGAGAGAGAGTTCCAAATAGAACTACTTCTCACCTAAAAATCGTCTTCAAAATCAAGATTTTCGAACAAAAATAGTTTAAAATAACTAGATTTCGTTTCCAAAATTGGATAAAATGGTTTGAAAAATGGTGTTTTTTTTTAATGTGAAAATGAATCGGTATTTATACCTATTTTCTGTCCCTAACCTCGCGTGTTAAATTTGATGTAGTAAAACAAAATTCGACCTTGTTATTTTCTAGTGTATTCTAATCTTTAATTTTATTATTCTTCAATTTATTTTAATAATTTTTTATTTAGAATTTTTATTGAATTATTACTAATTCAAATTTTTTGATTTAAGTTTCATTTTCATGAACTTTTATTGATTTATTAATTTTCGGTCGAATTTGTTAGGTTTTCTTGTTATGTTTGTGTTTGTATCGTGCGGATCTTGTTGCATTTTGTTATCATTTTAATTTATTTTTATGTTTATTATTTTATATTTAATTCTCTTTTTCCTCATATTTGGTAGGGTTTAATTGGTGTTTTAATAGGTTTATTTAAATTTATTTGTTATGTTTGCATGTGTGTTACCGATCCATTTAAACATTTCTTAAGGCCGTTTGTGTTCTGGCCCAACACTTTGAAATCCTAAAATTGTGACATCTTGACTTTGACTAAGAAAAGATCAAATAAAATAAAAATACAATACTTTAATTATTTTCCAAATCAAGTACAATTCAAAGTAGATTTTTAATATTGGCAATCTCTAATTTTTGATGAAATTTCTTTGTAAATAATGATAAAATTCAATGGGTTGAAGTAAATCAACAGTTCAATTTTGATTCTTACCACTTATGCTAAACGTAAATCACGAAAAAATCTTTAATTTTTCAAGAAATTAAGTTTAAATTGCCTTCAAAACGTTTTCTCAACAAAATGTTTGAGAGTTGCATAAAATTTCAAGAGTTGGCAATAGTGCCGCATTGTCAGTGCGTACTTGAATTTTCAGAACCCTTCAAGATTAGAAAAACCTAGAAAATATTTTCTGCATTCCAAACACTTGCGTGAAGCGCTTGAAGCACATTCAATTGTTTAGTAGGAATTGGGTTGTTGGTGTTAACATGATCACTATTAAAAATTATCCAAAATTATTTATTTTTCAGCTTATGTTTCATGAATGTAGACATGATTAGAACAATTTCATTATCAGAGTTGGGAAATAAATATAATTTCTGTTTTTTCTTGTTATTTTTCCAATTTCGGAAATTTTTCCAAACTGTATTAAAATACCTTTCATTGTAACCTCCATAAGAACAAAGCACATGCATTTGCTTCGAGAGCTTCTAGCAGTGCTTTGCAAAACGCATGCAAGCGCTTTGTTGTGAACGCTCGTGTGACCCTGAAGGAATATTCAACACCCAGCAAATTAAAAGTAGACATTCCAGATACATTTTCATACTTTTAACTGCGTTAAGAAGCTTGTCAACATTACACACTCGATTTTGTTCATAATAATTTTTACTCGGGTAAAAACATGAAACCGTTACATGTAACTTTCGAACACTCATTTTCGAGAGAAAATAAATCACACGATAAAATAATTTGTTTTCATTATCGAAATATCGATATTGAGCCAAGTCAATTCCGAGACCGGCTGGCTATACCTCAAACGTTAAACTGTAAATTATTCTGTGCCAGATCAATATCTAAATTACCTTTTGACTTAATTTCGTTGTTTATTTCTGGTTTTTAATTATAATGTGGTCGTTTCTGTGTTTTTAGTAATATATATTTTTTGAATTTTTATTGACATTGTTTTATGCGTATTACCGAGCTCTTGACACAAACACAGCGTAATTTAAAATTTTAATTGATTTTGCCTTTTTAATTATTTCGAATATCAATGTTTTTATTGAGTTTCCATTTTTACTTTTGTGCATTTATTTAACCTCAACAGAGATAAAAATTATTAATTTTTAAATTTACCTTTAAATGTATTGTATAATTATAATTTTAATACCTAAAGTCAAGACAAATTTAACGTTTTATAAATAAATGTGGTGTTTTTTTGGAGACGTAGTCATTACATACCATTTGTTTTTGCCCCAGTTTACATATTATTTTAATGCAAACCATGTAGTTTCTGAAACCATTATAATTCAAATAAAGTACAGTTCGGCCAAAATACACAAAACACTGGTTTCGCAGCGAAATTCAAACTCTTGGATATGTACAACGGAGTGAATGTAAATACCACTGAAAAATCCTGAAATTCCACGGTAGGAGTCCAATTCATCATTCATAATATGTGTCCTTGGTAATGTAATAGCTCATTGGCCATTCTGTCAAGTTCATCTATGCTACTTTCTATGGAAATATTTACTCTTGTCGATTTCAACTCTATTGCATCTCCATTTATATCGAATTTATCAATCTTAGATTCATTTACATAACGTCCTAGATCCTCATGTAAGTAGTCAAACCAATCAATTATTGTATGGTTTTGCGAGATTCCAGTTTCGTGAAGATCCTGTGGATGGTCAAAATCGAAACAATATATAATTGAAATTAACTAGCTAAGCATTAGATGCATCCTGGTTAAAAATGAATCAGCATGGAAACTTTTCTAGAAGATACACTGTGGACTTGCCTAACAATAACTATCAACATTTTGATTGTATTTGTACAGGTAACAATTTAACATTTAAATAACGGAAAAATTTGATAAGACTAAACCCCTGCATACGCTCCAATAATTAATTACGCTAAAATACACGATTGAAATAATAAAATACAATGATATCATATTAACTAATGTTTTACTGAATCTTTCTACTAGCCGATGTACTGAGTTCTATAAAAAGCTTCTTGCTGTGTTTTTTTTCATGTGGATATATGTTTTCTTTTTCAATTACACATTCTAAGGTTAAGCCAGACGCAAAATATAATAATTAACTAATCCAAAAAATTGCGGAACTTGGTGTACACCCTTAGGATTATGATATATCTTAATCTTCTGAGTTTTCTGGAATCGGTTTTATTGCTCAGCGTAATTTTCACCATTCACACATTGATGGTTTTGCTTGTCAAAAAGGTTCCAATGACAAATTCATTGGCTTATTTGAATTTGGACATAAAATGCTCCAAAAGTCAACACATTTTTTTCCAATCCTTTACTTAAAATCATCAGGATAAATAACGGTTACATGCTTTAGAACTCTATTTAAAAAACTTTGTTGCTTTATTCATTTGATATCACCTCCATTAAACTTTGCTACTTAGTTTAATTTATATATTTTAAGTTTAATTTACTTTAGTGACTTTGATTTACAAATTTACCATTTTTTAAAACTTATACATATGTTTTGATCGAGAGCATAAAACCCTATTCGATCAAAAATATCCAGAGAACATAACGGTTTCAATTTTAAAAATATTAACATGTGTTTTTTATCCACTGTCCTGTAGCTTATTTGGACCCATGGAAATGTAGGTTAAGAAACCATCTAACTATGTACATAATAGTAATATATAATTAATAAAAATATTAATAATAATATAATAGTAAAAATAGGAGTAATAATAATTTTAATAAATATGAAATAATAATGATAACAATAATAATATTAATAATTAATTATAATTTATAATACACATTACTGTATCATTTTATAAAAGGAATAATAAATTTTAAATTTCATTCAATATGATATTAACATTATGTATTTTTAGGCTTACACAATCCAGTCTAACTTCTTTTGAATGGCTTCATAGCAGCAATATCTTCGTTTTTCCTTTCTTTATTAACTTCTTCTACCTTTGTTATAATCTCCTTAATATCTTTGACATTGGAAATATTTCTCATCTTTATTTCTCTTTTATATCTTTATCTTCCATTGCATTTTGCAATAAAATGGCAGTTAATTTCTCTTTCGATAATTCGTGTCTTAAGACATTTCCTGCCAATCTATCAATTGTTCTAAAGAAATCTTGAATGAATTCATTTCTTTTTCTGTATCAAATGGCTTCATTTAAATCTCTTCCTAAATTTGAAGGCTCTTCGAAGACTTTTCTGCATCTTTCTTCATAACTGTCAATTTCTTCATTTACTCCTTTATATAATATAGTCACTTCCGTTGACATGAATGCTCTTATCAACGTTTTTTGCAATTATGTTACGGTTTGAGTTAAATCATAAAATCTTTTAATTTCTTCTAAGAAAATTTTTAGATTGTCTCCAACGAAAACCGAATAGTAGGACAAACCCAAAGTAAAACAAACTAAAAGAACACGAAATTAAATATCCAGCAAAGAGAAGCGATCTAAATCGCACACTGGTTATAAACGATAACTTCTTATTATAACTTATTATAACTTATTATTATAATTTTATTTTTAACCAATCAAACTTACTAAAAATAAATTAAATATTAATTTTGAAATTATTTAAAAATGGCTCACAGAGTAAAGTATAAACCAAAAATGACAACTAGTAAATCACGAATAGATATTAATATAAAATTAGAAGCCATCAGATTGTATAATAACAACACGGATCTCCGTGACATCAGTGCGTTGCTTGCAATCAAGCGTGAAACTAGCAGGTATTGGATAAAGAAAGACAAAGAAAACCTCATTTCGAACAGTTGTTTAAAGAAATATAATAAACTTTCCAATTCAGAAAAACAAGAGGCCGTTCAAATGAGAAAGAACGGGATGACATTTGTAGCAATCGGTGCAATGTTCGATGTCAATCCGAAAACCGTTCAAACATGGATGAATAAACCGGAATTTAATAATTCACATTCACAGTTCATTGACAGAGATGTGGAAACTAAAGAAACAATCTCAATCAATAAGCTACCGAAATATTTGACAGAAAAAAATCGAATAGAGATGAATTCGGAGAGTGAGGAAATCTCAGAAATTGAATTCACTGAGGAAGAAATCGAGAGGATGGAATCCATCTCGTTTAGTGAGCTGCCAAATTATTTATTGGAAAAAGGTCATAATAAAATAATATAATTAATAAGTATAACATTGTATTTAAAATAACAAATTTTTATAATATCTCACTTTTAAATTTATGACAAATAATAAAATTTTATAATTAATTAATTTCAAGCAAAATATGCGTTTTTACTTTGTAAAATTAAATCAAAGTTAGCTAAGTATAGTATTTGCCTTTTAAAATTCAAACAGCTAATATATCAGTCAACCCTGGGGGGCGGGAGTAGACTGGATTGTGTAAGCCTAAAAATACATAATGTTAATAATACTAACATGTTGATTGAAATTTAAAATTTATTTATCCTTTTTTAAAATGATACAGTAATGTGTATTATAAATTATAATTATTATTAATATTATTATTGTTTCTTATTTATTAAAATTATTATTATCATTATATTTACTATTAGGAGGTTCATCCTGTAAAACATTAAAATCAGTTTTTGTTTCCATAAATTTTATTTCAATAAATATCAAGCTCAAAACTTCTCTGCTTTAATCTTCCTTATTTAAACAAATTTTCTACGAAGATATTTTTAATTAAAATATCTTCTTATTTTGTTTTTTTAAAAATTAATCTAAACTTTTTAATTTTTAAAATTTTCAATTTAAAAATTTCTTCATCATAAAACTTCCTCATATCCCCCTTCTTAAGAAATTTTTAAGTTTTTCTACATTTCTTTCGATCCTTTTTCCATCTTCATTTCTTAAGATGTATCGTCTGTCATGGACTTTCTCTATCACTTTGTACGGACCTTCATACCTGTCCTGGCCTTTGTGCCGTGTTTCTACTTTTACTATTACTTCTTCTCCTACATTGAATTTTCTCCTTGTTTGTTTTTCTAGTTCTTCCTTTATCTGTATTTCTTTGGACCCGTACCATTTTTCCCTGCTAATCTTTTTTCCAAAAACTATCTCTGCCGGGCTTTTCCCTGTCGTTTTTTGTTTGGTTGCATTTAAAGTGAATTCGACTTCTGGTAATATCTCTGCCCAATCCGTCTTCTTTCTATCCTGTAAAGTAGCATTTATCAAATCCCGTATTGTCCTGAATTGTCTTTCTATCTGACCGTTTGTTTGGTAATGGTATGGACTCGAAAAACATAATTTAATCTCTAACATCTTTGTGAATTCTCTCATCATTCCTGATTCAAACGCCTTTCCGCAATCAACTCTTATCTCTTTTGGGCATCCAAATCTTAAAATCCACTTTTCTAAAATCGTTTTCTTTATTGTTTCTTCGTCTTGTTTTGTTATCGCTGTCAAGACTTGATACTTACTATACTGATCTATTATGCCCAATATATACTTCTTACGTCCTTTTGTTTCTGCCAACGGTCCACATATATCTACGAATATGATTTCGAACATTTCCTTCGAATCTTGTCTTTTTACTGGTTCTTTCGTTGTTATTGTTAAAGCCTTGGTTTTTTGACAAATCTCACAACTTCGAACAATCTCCTGAATCTTACTCCACAGGTGTTTTCCAACATATCTATCTTTCATATAATCGGCTATCTTCTCGACTCCAGCATGACACAATAGTCTATGTATTTCCTTTATTGTTTCTTGTAACTCATTTTCAGGTATCATCGTTTTCTTTCGTACTTCTTCTACAATTCCATGTTGGATGTTGCTTCTTCCCTCTTCTCTGATCGAGTCTAGTAATCTTGTTTTTATCTTTCCTTTCTTAGCTTCTTCGTGGGCCATTTGACATTGAACACACGTGTCACATTTAGTTCTCGACACCATGTCTGCATTTTGGTGATTAATACCCTTTCTGTATTCTACTCTTATATCTAAACTACTCAAATAATTGATCCATGTTTGGAATTCTGAAGTAATCGGCTTCTTGGTTGTCATCATAAACGTGATTGCCTTGTGGTCTGTCCTGAGCGTGAATCTTCTTCCGTAGAGATAGTGCTTAAAATGAATGCAAAAATAATATACCGCCAATAGTTCCTTTCTTGTAATACAATATCCTTTCTCGTGGCTCGTCATCGAGTGTGATCCATACGCAATTACTCTTTCCTTTCCATCTTTATCTCTTTGTGAAAGTACTGCTCCAATGGTATCGAAACTAGCGTCGGTATCTAAAATGAACTCTTTTTCAGATCCGGAAAACATAAGATTGGCGCCGTCGTGAGTGCTAATTTCAATCCCTCAAACACGCTATTCGTTCCTTCACTCCATTCTAATTTTTTGTTACTTGGTCCGCTACATAATTGTTCTAACATCCTTGCCTTCTTTGCATAATCACTGATGAATCTTCTATAATAATTGCAAATACCTAAAAAGCTTCGGAGTTTCTTTACGCAGTTAGGCTTCCCAAAGTTCTGTATGGCCTGAATTTTAGATGGATCTGTCTGTACTCCTTCCTTGCTGATTATGTGTCCTAAGAATCTGATTTCTTCCTTTATTATTTGGCATTTTTCTGGATTAATCCTTAGGCCTGCTTCCTCAATCGCCTTTAACACTTCTCCGAGTATTGTATAGTGTTTCTCTTTACTGCTTGAATAAATCAAGATGTCGTCCAAATACACCATTGCTCCCTTTATTTTGCCTAATACTTTTGTCATCATTTCTTGGAACGTACCTGGTGCTGCTGCAATTCCAAACGGCATTCTGTTGAAACAATATTGTCCGTTCTTTGTTGAGAAAGCTGTTTTCTCCTGTGATTCTTCTTCTAGTTCCACTTGGTAATATGCATTACCTAGATCGATTGAGCTGAAAAAGACGGATCCTCCTAACAAATCCAACATCTCGTCTATGTTTGGCATTGGAAATGCCTGCCTCTCTGTTACCGCGTTCAGCTGTCTAAAGTCCAAGCATAGTCTAATATCCTTTTTCTCTTTTTTCCATACACATATTAGCGGTGTATTCCATGGAGAGTTACATTTCTGTATAATTCCATTTTCGTACAAATTTTGTATTGCTTCTTCAATCTTTGATTCCAAATTTAGTGGTTGACGATATGGTTTTATGTTTATCGGCTCACCTCTTGTAACTATCTTGTGTTTTACCAAATGTGTGCGACCCACATCCCATTTATCTGCCATAAACACGTTTCCACTGTTTGTTATAATTTCCTTTAATTTGCTATCTTCATTGATCTTTAACTGCTCCAACGCTCGTATCAATCGTTCTTCATCCTTTATTTTTCTGCCAAATTTTGCTTCAATGTTACAAATATAGTTCTTGTCTTTTTCACTAGCCTCGATATCTTTAATTTTTAACAGTCTAAATCCAAATGTTTCTTGTAATTCGATTCCTCCAATCACGTCTGGTGTCACTTTCTCCGCCACAATGAATATAACTTCCTTCGAAACATTTCCAATGGTTACTTGCACCTTCGTTTTTCCTATTGTCTCGATCGTACTCTCGTTTGCGCATCGTAACTTATCGTCACTTTTCGTCAATTGTTGTCCTCGTAGCTTGTTGAAACAGTTCACACTCATTACATTGATTCTTGCCCCAGTGTCTAATAAACAGTCGAAATTTTCCCCATTCATCCTTACTGTTATACTAGGCCTTCCTTGCATTCTGTTATACAAAATTTCAACAACCTGCTCCGTTTCGATGGTTCCAATTCTCTCCACTTCCTCTTCAAACATTTCTCTCTTTAGGAACCTGTATACTTTCTCGCTTACCCTTCCAACATTCTCCCACTTTTCTGCCCCTTGAGGATATCCCATCAAATTTTCTGTTAGAATATGGCTCCAACCAACTCCTCTACTGGTGGAGCCCTGTTGTTTGGGTACGTCTTCCTAAAATTATCTTCATTTGTCTCTACACACGATTCCCTTTCTTCTTCTTCCTCGATACCATTTATTCGACTGTATCTGTTTCCCGTGAATCTTTGTCTCTCCGTCGCTTGCCCGTACCTCATCTTTGTATAACACTCCTCGGATCTATGACCATTTCTGCTACATCTTTCACAGCGTATTTCCTGACACAATCTTCTTATATGACCTTCTTTCCCACACCCAAAACATCTTGGAGCTTTTTTATCTGGACAGTTTCTACTTATATGTCCGCTTCTATGACATGTCCAGCATTCTATTTTACCTTTTATTGGACAATCAATTTTCGTGTGTCCTATTTTGTGGCATAACCAGCATTCTGGCATTTCTCTTCGGATACTTTCTTCTCTCTGTTCTTTCTTCTTGTATTGTACTCTTCCCTGTGGTTCCTGATAGACCACTCTGGCGTAACTTTTCATACTGTTTATCTGTTCTCTTTGCTTTTCTACTTTGTCCATCAGAGTTAGTGTTTCCTTTATTTCTTCTGTGCTTTTTATCTTCCGTAGTATCACTTCTTTCTCAACTTCTTTATTCTCCGCACATACTATTAACATCCTTGCTGTTAATTTCTCTTTGGTAAATTCTTTATTTTCGAACAACCTATCAACAAGGTCCTCCACCTTTTTAAAATACGTTTCTATTTCTTCACCCTTCCGCTTGTAATTCAACAAGTTTTGTAGATCCTTTAAAACATCTCTTTCACGATCGAATGCCAATCGCAACCTAGCCTGGAATCCTTCGGCTTTTTTTAGTGTTTTGGCGTACACTTCCAGGAGATCCTCATCAATCATGCAAGATGTTAATCTTTCCTGGTCTTTCTTCTGCGTGATTCCCTTGGCGTCGAAATAAATTTCGCATCTTTTAATGAACTTTTCCAAATCGTCCCCTTGGCAGAATACCTTTGGTAGCAATCTTTCGGTGATTGCGTCCGTGTTTACCGCTGCCACCATATTAGGAGGTTCATCCTGTAAAACATTAAAATCAGTTTTTGTTTCCATAAATTTTATTTCAATAAATATCAAGCTCAAAACTTCTCTGCTTTAATCTTCCTTATTTAAACAAATTTTCTACGAAGATATTTTTAATTAAAATATCTTCTTATTTTGTTTTTTTAAAAATTAATCTAAACTTTTTAATTTTTAAAATTTTCAATTTAAAAATTTCTTCATCATAAAACTTCCTCATATTTACTATTATTATTATTATTATTATTAATATTTTTATAATTAATATATTACTATTATTTTCTTGACATAAATTTCCATGGGTCCATATTATGGTTAAATATCAAGTATGTACAGATAAAAGTAGAGTTTTACGTGAAATGATCGGTAATTTACCAAATAAATGTGAAATGTTTAATAATTGGTTACGATTGAGGAGTCTTAATCAAATATTTGTTGGAATATCACCACTAATCAATCAGGGTATTACTATTGCCTGTAAGAGAAATTCATTAAAGATTCTTTCTGTATTTTAATAAATCTAGCTATTGCAGGATTTATGTAAACAAATTACAATGTGGTAATTCATTAAATTACAGTCACTATAACTTAATGCGTTAAATCCAATGTAAAGTATGTGTAGAGAAATCAATAATTTAATTTTATATGTGGAATTATTGTCAGTAAATTGTAGCTTAATAATGCAATCTTTACTGGTAGCATGATAGTAATTATTGTTTTTAGGTGAATCAACGATGAATTCAAGGATTGAGGATATTTATCTTTTTTGTCGATGATTTGTGGTATTTTATCGAAGATTTTAAGGTGGTTTGATATCCAGTTGGATATTAAAGTATATTAATTTTTTATCAATATGCTAACAAATATTGTTTTTCTTATTCTGTAAAATTAATTTTTTATTGAAGAAAGAGTGTGTAGTTCAATAAATTGTTAAACTTTTAATACGTATAATTAGTATATATTTATAGAGGCAAATTCTTATTGTACGGTAACCATAAATTACGACAGTTGATAGTCAATTTAACCAACATTTGTTCTACATGAAAATTTTCTAGTCGAACTATTTTATTTTGCTTGAATCGTTATAATTACAACTTTTATATGTAAAAGTTTGGAAACATTGTTGATGTAATCTTTATAAGGAAACTTTAGAGTAATGAATTATAATAATTGTAGTGTTTTACAATGCATGTAATTAGATTCGGATAAGTTTTAAATAAAATAAGTTAATTTATTGGTGATTAGCAACAAGTTCAACATCATAATAACTTTAAATGACTTTTGTTGATTTATTTAAAAAGATTAATGAAATTATGTTCGATTGAATAATATGATTTCCTATCAACTAATCAATGCGGTACCAATAATATTTAGAAAATAATTTGAACATTAAACTTTGAATTAATTTGAATCGTTGTCATTGGTAATAAATAGAATTAACCAATTAAAATCAAGTATTCTATAATTTCATTTTCAAATTATTATTTTTATGATAACTGTAATTATTTTAATTGATAAATTTATTAGTATTTTAAACAACCGGTTTTAGTTAAATAATAAGTTTATTGAAAAATAGTTTGTACGTTTTCAAATTATTTTCAAGAAAAATTACAATAAATATATCGATAAATCTATTCAACTTTTCATCTATTTTTAGTTTATTAATAGTTTTATTGAAAAATAGTCTGTACGTTTTCAAATTATTTTTAAGAAAACTGTAATGATTTTAATAAATTTATTTGTATTTTTAGTTTAGCGATTAAATTTATAGAAAAATAGTGTCGCTGTCAATAGCAATAGTAACAGCCAATCAAAATCAAGTATTTGGTTTCTACTTTTTCAAAATTAATTTAAAGAAAATTTATTGAAATATGATTTTTATGTTGTTTCAAGAATAACTTTTTATTCAATTTCTAATTAACAATTGCATTTAATCAATCAATAATTTTACGAGTTTATTTACATCGATGATTAACAAATTCATATACTTTTTAATCTAATTTCAATAGATATTTTCAATTTAATATTCTTAAATTATAATATTTATGTTTTATACCAATTAAGCAAATAGTCTTTATTAAAGACATGTGTTATAATATACTTGGTATTTAGTAATTATTGGTATACACAAGGTTATAACTTTTAGTCACATAGGTTTAAAATTATTACCTCTTTCATCTTTTAGTGTTAAAATTGTGTCTTCTTTCATTATTTAGGGTTAAAGTGATTACATATTTCTTCACATAGGGTTAAAATTCTTAACCTTTTAGATAACTTTATAACAAATCATGCAATAGTTTATTCATAAATTTATCGAAAAGTATTATAATATACCTAGTTTGAATCATAAATTATTGAAATATTTAATAGGTATCACATAAGACCTGATGAATTTTTTATTGGTTATTTAATCAATTTTTGGTTACATAAAGCTTTAATGTCCGAAATTATCGGTTAATTAGCATTTTGTTAATGAATGTAAATCTAATTTTATAAGTTTTGGTATCAACGTTTAATTAGTATTTAGATATTTTCAAAGCTATTATTAAAAACAAAAGTTTTGTTTAGATATCATTAGTATCCACTTGACTGATATTGACAAAGTAATTCATGTTTGTAATAAATTTACGTGTGAAAAATTGTTTGTCTTTTTTATTGTTGTGAAAGTTAAATTATTATTATCAATAGCATTATTATTAATTGTGTGAATTTTGTTAGCATTATTTAATCCAGCCTGCGTCAATTTTTAAAAAATATTGATATAAAACTCATGGATCGATTATTCTTTATAAATTTATATAGTGAGCCTAGTGACTTTTATTTGTATACACAGTGACTTATTTTCATAAAAACACTTAATCTAAAATAGTTGTTACAACGAATTTAGTTGATGGTATCGTTAATAATTTATAGAGTCGGATGAACTTGAATGAATTTGTAAATTAAGTACTCTTTTACCTGCAATGGTTTCGGATAATCTTTTGGACACTTCGAATTATGATATTGGTCATCCTTTGTATTCAAGAAAACTTGACTCAGTAATAGGTAAATTCAAAGATGAGAGTAAGGGACTTGGATATAATGAATGGGTTTTCTTACGACCAAAATGCTATAGTCTTTTAGGTGAAACTGAAAGTAATAAAGCAAATGGAATAACTTTGGAAGGAACTGAAATAAAGCATCTTTCTTATCTTGATTTTTATAGAAACGATACAATTTTTTCTGTTCCTCAAACGAGAATAGGGACGAGAAATCATCAGTTGTTTACTTTTAAAAATTGTAAAATTGCTTTAAGTAACAACGATGATAAACGTCAATGGGTAGGTAAAATCAAAAGTTTTGCATTTGGACATTATTTAGGTATCAATGACACTGATGTCGAAGATATTGAAGCTTTTATTTAAATAAATGTTGTCTTAAAAATGTGTTTGTCTTTTTAGTCTATTGTTTTGTAATTATTATTATTATTATTATTATTATTATTATTATTATTATTATTATTATTATTATTATTATTATTATTATTATTATTATTATTATTATTATTAGAAATTTGGGTAATAAAATGAGACTTGTAACAGTCTGGTGTCGGTAATATTTCGTTGAATCGGTAAAAATCCTATCGTGGGCGAATTATTTTTTATTTTCAAAATTAAATTTCGTTGTGTTTTTGGAAAAATTGATTTCAGATCGGGATTTTTAACATGATAAAATATATAAAATACTTGATGATATCAACACTAAAGAGTGTGTTGAAATTTCATTAAATTTAAATCTAATAAATGGAAAGATTACCGACAATATTTTATTAAAATATTTTAATAATTTAAGTTTATCAACAGACTTCGTTCTTTTGGGTTTCACAATGTGTACTGCTATTCTTGACGATTGTACTCATTATTTGAATGAAAATTTGAATTATAAGGGCCTCCAAAACGCGAAAGTTGTATTTGCAATATTTGCTCCACCAAAGTCTCCGGAAACACTTCTGATAATTGATTATAACACTGACGAGCATTACTTCCTGGATCCAACAACACTTGATGTCAGCCTAAACTATATATTTACTTGTAAATTATTAGTTACTAAAATAAATGAAATAAGAAACTCACGTGGTTGTGCCATTAGAGCAGGCAAATGTCCACATGATGTTCGTGGTTCAGGTTTGCTCAGTAAAATTCTAACATGTGCTTTCATCAACAACTATGCGCATGATATGTCCCTTGATAACATTAATTTGAGAGAAATAGCAAGAATTATCAACTCTGTTCTTCCAATTGTTTCTGAGATCAATAACAAAGATAAAGAGAAAATTTTAACAAAAGCAAAAGAAACAATTAAATTTGACTTACAACAGCGTAAAAATAAAGTCTTTGAATTAATTATTAGTTTTTAAAATCCTGATGTTAACCAAATAGTTGAAAGCATTATTCGACAAATTCCTCACTTAAATAATTTCACTGAAATTAAATCCCATGAACCATACCTTGGAAGTAAACAAAACTCAAATATAATAAGTAAATATAAAAGTAGATCAGAATTTTTAATTAATATGAAATTAACTTTTTATAAAATTATTAATGACCTACCAGTCACTGTCAGGACTGAAATTCAGGATAGATGGTTTGCTTAAAGAATGTGCAATGAGCAATATCCTGCACTCAGCTCAAATATGGTATTACCATGTGCACGGCATTCTACCAGACTTCTGCAATTAATTTAAAATTATGGATATTTAAACTAACTTAAACTTTTTCATTGAGATCAGAATTATTTTTTTTATTTGAAATGATTCAGACTACATTCGTAATTTATCTTTAAATTCAATATTATTAACCTGACTTTTCCCTTTGTAAAAGTCGTAATTGAATTTAGAAAACTTAGAAAATCAAATCAGAGCTTAGTTTGTAGTATTTATTACTGCAAAATATATCTTTGCAATGCCGGATGACGACGCCGATGAATCATCATATCAGATCAAGCAAAAGAAAATTCAGAAGACGCCAATTGCAGAAGAGACTGATTGATCAAATACTTGATAACTTACATTTGAATTCAACCTTCTCTACTACGATTGCAGTATGAATTGCATGCTTCATGTTGAGCATATTCTTTTCACTGTGAAACAAACTTGTTATATTTAATAAAATTTTGAATAGTACTAGTGAGTGATTTTGTTAAGTCTACGACTTAGTGGATGGGTGTGGATCGGTGCGGATCGGTGATCGTTAAATGGTGTGTGTGAACGGTTTAAGAACGGAAGGTTCTAGAATGTAGGTGTGTTGAATGTGGTAGGTGTGCGGAAGATTCTAGAAGATAAGTGTGTTGAAGGTTCTAGAAGGTGTGTTGATACACAACTGCGAGACATAATAACAGTTAGGTAATCGGTGTGTTGGTCAACATAACACAATAAGTGTGTTGGTCCACGTGACATAATAAGGGTTAGGTAATAAGTGTGTCTCCGGGTAGTGACTGAACAGTGGGTACGTGACATAACTGTGAGGTTACCTCGCAACAGTGGACAAAGGTCAATTACTAGGTTGCGAATAAGTGGACAGAGGTCAATATCCAGGTAGCAACAGCGTGGGCAGAGGTCAGATATTATGTAATATTACGTAAACCTAGGGTGGTTGTATCTGACGGGCTCACATCCTATTACTTATTAGTATTATTTGTCTTTTAAAATTCGAACAGCTAATATATCAGTCAAACCTGGGGGGAGTAGACTTGATTATGTAAGCCTAAAAATACATAATGTTAATAATATTGTTGGGTTATTATTATTAAAAGTCGATTCCCTCTGACTCCTCGTGTTCTTTCTGAATCAATTTTAGCACTTTACCACAGTTAAAACTCAATCCGATTTATTTTAATGTTTTGTAATCACAATTTCACTGATTTATTTGCCCCCTTCAACCACCGTATAAATTTGATTATATTAAGGTAGGTTTTCCAATGGATAATCACCCTTTCTGATGGATAACTTTTGACTTTACTTGGGTTTAGATTTGACCTGAATACACTACTCGTTTGCTTTGACCACTGGCCATTTCGTGATTTTCCCTTTTCCTTTTATACTCCTGCTCAGATTGTTTTCAGACAATTGTCAACAACATTTACTACATTATTTAATTAATAAAAATAATTACTTTCCACAGACCACCTTAGCCGACATTTGTCAACAACGTTTATTACATTACTAAATTACCAATTAGGAAATAATTACCTCTCCATAGATCAGTGGCGCCCATTTAATATTGTTTAGGCCAATTTACCCTTTTATATTATTCCGTCTACACGCTGGGTTTTCCTTATCTCTCAGGTTTCCCATTGCCTAGGACTTACCATTCACTCGGGCTTCCCATTAATAATTAATTTTTTAATTAATTTCTTTTTTGTCTTATATTATTTTCTAGGGACCCCTCACTAAACTTTTGTTATTATTTCTGAACTCGTCTCTCAATTTGGCGTTCAACCATACCAATTTCCACCGATCAATACTACTTTCGAAATTTTGTAATTTTTTTAATTAATGTTGCACTTTTATCATTTTGGTGGTTTATTGACTTTACTGTACTTTTTTCGTAATACCCCAACATATCTTCCCCCTTTAATAAAGATTCGTCGTCGAATCTATTCATTTGATTACTATTTTTTTATACTTGTCCTGGAGGAGTAATCTCAATACCATATTACCTAATAATAACACTAATAATAACAATAATAATAATAATAATAATAATAATAATAATAAAGTGAATAATATCTTCAAAAATTCAAAATTAAAATTTTTTTTATTGACACTTCCTACTCATTTTATCTTAATGTTTTCATTTATCATTTAATCAGTTTCTTATTTTTGTGCAGTTGTGAAAAATGCTTTCTCTGATTCAATAACAAAAAACTGAGTTAATAAAAATATCAAACGCAATTAGTCACAAACATCAGAATAAGAAAAAATAATATATTAACATTTGACTTATTTAATATAGCACACATAATGTATGTTATTATTGCTCATTAAAAGAAATAATTTGTTTAAAAAAATGTCTTTCGTAAATATAGATATAATATATCTAAAGATAAAATTGCGATTTGCTTTGAAAACATTCGAATTAATTTCATATAATGTGTTTATTTTCCCTGCGATATATTAGTCAATAATAATCCAAATAATAATAATAATAATGACGACATTCCAAAGGTGTTATTCCGGCTGTACTATTTAATTATTCATCATTATAATTTCGCCAGTGACTAATCAGAAACGAGAAATCGAGGTTGAAAATTTCTCTGGAAAATGCGGGAAAGAGTTTATCTACTCGACACACTGACTCAATATTGATTAGCTTAGTTTCTAATGATGTGCTGCCATAAATAATAATGGAGAAATTGTCAATCGATTGTCTGCAGAATGGAGAAATTATTCATCCACAAACACGATGGGAATTTTCTTTGCCCCTCTGAGCGAGTTGATTGGTTGGAGGTTTGCATTATAATTGTTTCCGGCATTCGATTTTAATCAATAAATAATTTTGATGATCATTGGAGTTATTCAGTCGAATTTAACCAGGATCTTAAAAGAATTCATTGACACTTGCCCTACAATAATCGAATCTCCGAGCGTATGTGTGCACACAACGACACAACAAATACACAACAGGCAATGAAATCAGCATATTTTCCTTCGCATAATATATATTGTAGGAATCACTTCTCAAAATCCATTGACAGAAATGGAACAAACTGCTCGCCCAGAACCACAACTCTCACGAGCCCCGTCGGACAAAGTCGCCCAGATAGATCGAGTTCCATCAAATCCCGATGAAAAGTTCAATCCAACTCACGTTTGAAATACATGCTGATACAAGAAGAATGAAAAAAATACAAGAAACAACTGCCAAAGTAAAAAAAATACACTCAAAAATTCTTTTTTTTATACATTTAGTGAATATTTTATTAAATATAATAAATTTTATAATATTGAATAATCAAAATAATATTATAAAATAAATTAAAATAATGAACATAAAATATTAAAATAAATAAAAATATATGATAATTAATTATACTAATAATATTAATAAACAATAATATTTAATAATAATATTAATAATAAAATAATCATAATAATAATTAACAATAATATTAATAAGAATTATAATAATAAGTAATAATAATAATACGAATAATTTTTTTAAATGCATAGCATTTGTTTAACCCTCTAGATGACGTTTTACCTCCTTTTTTCCAATTCTACTTGTTAATAAAATATTTACATAATCAGAGCTAAATACTTATTACAATATTACATTTTTCGAAAAATGCAAATGTTCTTGTTTTCTAATTAAAATTATACTATTTGTGGATGATTTATATAAGTAAATATTAAAATGTTCCACTCCTCTTGCTGGTTACGCCAGGCTGCAGGCATGGGGAATGGTTCTTCTTGTGGGTCTCAAATCCCGAAGTTGGAGATCTGAGACTCTCAAGAACTGATAATAGTAATAATATTATTAAAAATAATAGTATCAGTGATGTCCAATAATGAATATTAAAAACTTTGCTTTAATATTCAGAATTAATTAGACACTTTTTGAATTAAATAAATTATTATATAAATTATGACTTTTGAATAGATTGTAACTGGCGACCACGCCGAAAAAATCGAACCGATTCATGCAGTAACAAGAATTCAGAATCGGAAGCTGATTATGGAATCTTTGCCTAAACAGGCAAAAGACATTTTAATGTCAGAAGATTTGACAGCGGAAGCATGACAGAAGCAGAACAATGGCTCAAGGACATTGAAGATTGGATGCTACTTAATGATTTGAATTTAGTAAGTATTTTTGACTTACTTACACATTTACAAAAAAGAAGTCTATTATGAATAAAATTTGTCAATTATCACGACAAAATCACGATGAAAGATTCGTTACATTTGAAATTCGAGTAAAGAAACTAGTTGACAAAGTTTATGACTGTGGAATTTCAAAAGAAAACATCGTCAAACTGATTTTATGCCACAGAGTTTGGAACGACCTTTGAAAAAAAATATATCGACAAAGGTCAATATTACAAGAAAAGAAATTAGAAATTTAGCAAAGGTGTATGAAGAACGAGAAGGTTACGATACGAAAGAATGATCTGAAGAAGTCCAAGCAGTAGTTAAATCGACTTATGCAAACGTTACTCAAGATAAACAGAAACAATGGATTCAAAAATCTTTTAATAACAGAATATTCCGTCAAACAGAAATAACTTACCAAAATAGAAATGAAAGAAACAAAAGACAATTTGATAAGGTAAAACCAGTGGCAGAACAATATAATGAGAGAACAACTATGGAGCGTAGACCACCACCTTTAATTTCAATGAAACATATCGCATGGAAGATTTATAATAGATGTTGTGGTTTACCAGACCCTGTAGAAGAAAGGTTAAAACCTGGTCAATGCTTTTATTGTGGGCAAAATGACCATATGCAATTTGAATGCCCATTGAAGGACAAGTGCTTAATATGCGGTAAAAAAGGTCATTCATTTAGAAGTTTCAATTTGTTAGTGAAATAACGAAGTAATACACAAAGACTAGAACGAAGAGTTTATTGTATACACGAAGAAAACGATGATAAATCAAATGAATTGATAGAACCATTCATTCATAATGTTGAGACGAAAGAAAACCAAGAAGACCCTGTTGCTTACATTTCGTCAGTAGGGTCGAGACAGTAGATGAGTTTAAAAAAACAAAATGTTGAAAAGAAGGATGTGATGTTTAAGAAGGATGATAACAGAAAGTGGAGTATGATGGAAATAAATGGATTTCATGTAGATATGTTATGGGATTCAGGAGCTGTGATGAGTGAGAAATGTTGGATATTGATTGGCAGTCCAATATTGATGAACAGTAGAATACGGTTGAGTGGAGTATTTTCAAAAGAAGATGAGAAACCTCTCGGAAGCGTTAAAATCGTTGCAAAATGGAACAAAAGATTTTGTGAATTGAATGTTATTATTGTTAGGAAAATTCATCCAGATTTCATAGGAGGAGTAGACACCATGAAAATATTTGGCATGGAGCTTAAGGAAGTCAATAATATTGAATCCTCATTAGTTAACAAGAGATTTACAGATTCCGATCGGTTAAAGAATACGTTATTGACACTCAAGTTGAACAAGAATTCGAAGTTGGGTACTTTAATATCTCAGCTTAGCAACATTTTTATGGGATCCAGATTTGACTTAGGTCATACAAAAGTAATAACACGTGAAATAAGGACTTCAGGTCTTCCAATTTTACAAAATCCCAGAAGACAACCCATGCATTTAGAAAGCAAAGTTGAAGAGTTAGTACAGAATTTATTAGAAGCTGGAGTTGTGAGGAATTGTCAAAGTCCGTGGAACACACCATTAGTGACCGTTGGAAAACCAGATGGCTCTATAAGAATGTGTCTAGATTTCAGGTTATTAAATTCCGTTACAGAAAAGTTTTCATTTCCTTTGCCAGACATGCAATTATTATTGGATTGCTTAGGTAAGTCAAAGATATTTTCTTCCATTGACTTAGGACAGGCCTATTATCAAGTAGATTTGAATGAAAATTCGCAAATCAAGACGGCATTTAGTACAAAAGAAGGACAATTCTGTTTCAATGGGTTACCATTTGGTTTGTCAACAGCTCCTGCCACTTTTCAGAAACTGATGCATTAGATATTAGAAGAATTAGTTTTCAAAGGAGTGGTTGTGTACCTTGATGACATTTTAATATATGGTGAAAATCAGGAAACTCATGATAAACTCCTATTTGAAGTATTCACGCGCATTAGAGATTCCGGGTTGAAAGTCAATCCAGAGAAATGTGCGTTCAATAAAAGTGTATTAAATTTTATTGGTCATACAGTGAGTCTAAAGGGAATTCAAACAAATAAAAGAAAGATTTCAGAAATTGAAAATGCAACTGAACCAAAAAGTACTACAGAATTGAGATCATTCATAGGTTTAACAAATTATTATCGACGATTTATCAAGAATTATTCAATGATAACAGCACCTCTGTACGCCGCAACGACAGGTAATCACAAAATGACTGTTTGGACTGAAGAATGTAGGAAAAGTTTTATCAATTTAAAGAAACTCTTATGTGAAGCACCCATATTAGAATATTCAAGGGCAGATCGACTATTTATTATTGATACGGATGCTAGTTTTGGAGCTATAGGTGCAGTTTTATCTCAGATTAAGGAAGACGGCACCGAAGGAGGGATAGCGTATGATTCAAGACATTTGACAAAGCATGAAATCGGATATTGTGTGACTAGAAAGAGTTTTTGGCTCTTCACGAATTTATTGTACATTTTAGACAATATTTATATGGGAGAAAATTTGTAGCCAGAACGGATCACAAGGCATTGACATTTATGAATACTACAAAAAACCAATAAGCCCACAATTTCAGACGTGGATGGTAAATTTATCCGAATACAATTTTGAGTTACAATATAGAAAGGAAGAAGAACATGGAAATGATGATGGTATGTCTCGTTTAAATAATACCATATGCTCTCATTATAAAATGGAACACAAAGATGCCAAAGAGGCAAAATGTAGAACTCGGTACATAAATAGTTTACAAGGAAGTTCATATATTATGAAAATTATTAAACGGAAGCAAAACGAAGACAGAGTTACTTCAGAAATCATATCACATCTTAATGGAAATGAGCCTCACATATTTTATGAAACAATCAGTAGCAGTATATTCAAGTATTTGAAGATATTAAAGATACAAGATGACGTATTTATGATTAATACAGACGGAAAACTTGCAGTGGTTGTACCTGACTCGTACGTAAAGTTTTTAGTAAATTATTTTCATATTGAACTATGCCATCTGGGTATCCTTATTTTATTTAAAAGACTTTTTCTTTTGGCCATCCATAAATCAGATTATTACAGAATGTATTAATAAATGCAAGATTTGTGCTAGTAGAAAGATTGATCAAGGACGAAAAAAGAAATCTAGTAGATAGATATGTCACCGCTAGACCATGTCACCGCTGAACCACATACCCCTCCCCCACCCACCCGGAAAAAAATTTTTTCGCGCAAAGTCAAAAAGTACAAATTTTTTAAAAGTACAAAAAATTTTTAAACAAAGACAATGACTCATTCAAGGTCATTGAAACAAAGACCATGACTCATCAAAAATTTTAAACAAAGACCATGACTCATTCAAGGTCATAGGGTGACTCATCATATTTTTTCAAGACCATGACTCATACAATTTTTTCCCATAAATTTTTCTATGTTTAAAAGTACACGATTTCCTATGTCACCGCTGGACCAAAAAAGATAGAATATTTTTCGAAACTTTTTCAAAATTTTTTCTATGTTGAAAAGTACAAATATTTTCAAGGTCATTTAAAAGTAGGTCAAGGTCATTCAAAAAAAAATTTTTTTTTTCAAAATTTTTTCTATGTTGAAAAGTACATATATTTTCAAGGTCATTCAAAAATTTTTTCAAAAATTTTTCTATGTTTAAAAGTACACGATTTCCTATGTCACCGCTAGACCAAAAAAATTCAAATTTTTTTTTTTTTTTCAAAATTTTTTCTATGTTGAAAAGTACAAATATTTTCAAGGTCATTCAAAAATTTTTTCAAAAATTTTTCTATGCTTAAAAGTACACGATTTCCTATGTCACCGCTAGACCAAAAAAATTCAAATTTTTTTTTTTTTTTCAAAATTTTTTCTATGTTGAAAAGTACAAATATTTTCAAGGTCATTCAAAAATTTTTTCAAAAATTTTTCTATGCTTAATAGTACACGATTTCCTATGTCACCGCTAGACCAAAAAAATTCAAATTTTTTTTTTTTTTTCAAAATTTTTTCTATGTTGAAAAGTACAAATATTTTTCAAGGTCAAGGATTTTTTAATCATTTTTCAATTATAATATATCTACTTACTTTTATAAGTAGTATATATTTTGTAAATTTAATTTTATTATTATTTTTTAAAATATTATTATTTTTAAAAATATTATTATTTTTATTATTGTACTACTTACTTTTATAAGTAGTATATATATATATTTTAATTATTATTTTTATTATTATTATTATTATTATTACTATTATTATTATTATTATTACTATTTTTATTATTATTATTACTATTATTATTATTATTATTATTACTCTTATTAATAAAAAACATATACTACTTATAAAACACATTATTATTATTATTATTACTATTATTATTATTATTATTATTACTATTTTTATTACTATTATTATTACTATTATTATTACTATTATTATTATTATTATTATTATTATATTATTATTATTATTATTATTATTATTATATTATTATTATTATTATTATTATTATTATTATTAATATTATTACTATAATTAATAAAAACTATATACAAATAAAACACATTATTATTATTATTACTATTATTACTCTTATTAATAAAAACAAATAAAACACATTATTAGCAAAATAAAACTAACAACAAAAATAAAATTATTATTAACAATAAAAAACAAACAAACAAAACATATTATTATCAACACAAATTGTTATTATTGCAAAGTTTTCTCCATTCTTTTTCTCTCTCGATTTTTCATAAAAATTATTAAAATAAATAAAAACTCTAAATAAATTATTATCAGCACAAATTGTTAAATTAATAACTAATAAATCGTAAATAACATTTTATTTGAAAAATTAATCAGATAAAAGTACATCGTCAATGTCTCGACTGAAATATGAGCAGGAGCTGACATAGCTTGGACTGTGAGTTCCTTGATAGTTTGGAGATACTTGATTAATGACATCAAATCCTAAATAGTGCCCAAATGCGAGACTGGTATTTTTCCCCACCCAATTACGCTTATCGTCGTTATTGGTAAGCGCAATTTTATTATTTTTAAATGTGAATAATTGGTGGTTCCACGTCCCTATCCTAGTTTGAGGCACCGTAAATATAGTGTCATTTTCAAAACAGTCTAAATATGACTGGTGATCAATCTCTGTCCCCAACAACTTCACCCCCTTAGCTCTCATCGAATCTTTTGTACCTAAAAGACTATAGCACTTGGGTCTTAAGAAAACCCACTCCTTATACCCGAGACCTTTGCTTTCATCTTTAAATTTTCCGATAACGGAATCTAATTTCCTCGAGTATAAGGGATGTGCTGGGTCGTAATTCGATGTATCTAGAAGGCTGTCTCTTATCATTGCCGGCAAAAGAGTGTCAAGCTTACAGTGCTTAACCTCAAGAAAAAACGAATCAGTGTCGCCGGCAACGATATTTATTTCACAATTAAATTCATCGAGATATTTCGCTAGCTCTTTATATTGTAGTTCGTACATTCTAAGTTTAGACAGGTCTAGAACTGTTTGTCCGATATAACTAGGCCTGTCTAAACATATCGAATCCTTATTCAGATGAGTAGCAATCAGATTATCATCAATTATGATAGATTTTCTGAAAGTCGGTTTTGAGGCATATACAATCATCTTTTCATCAGAATTGCATAGCCTCAAATTCATCCGTTTTTTAAGGTTTTCGACTGACTTTCCGTACAAACTATTATTATAAAGTTTAAACAAGTCCCTATATAGCTCGCTAGTACTTTGAGCTCTTAATTTTGTGTTTTTGTCAGTGTATGCATGAAATATAGGTGCTTGCTTGAATTTAATTGCGCGATGAACTTTAACAACCTTCACACCGAGAGAAAGATAAAGCCTGAGAAGTCGCCAATGAAGAACATGGTTCTTTTTTGGCCAATGCGTGAGCATCAACTTCTCAACTTTAGAACTCGGTGGACACATCTTTTCCGGCCCAATCGGAAAATCATTCAAAAAATTATGTAAATAATCAGGGATATCAATATCAACTTCCATAGTATATCCATATGGAAGGATTTCAATATCCGCAACATTCATACACTCATTCAATACATCATCCAAACCATCATACACCCAAACAAAATCAGCATACGGAAGATATTGGCTAAGTGCCCAACCATACAAATTATTTATATCTATATACAAGAGTTCTGTATCCTCAGAACTTGCGACATAATGTTTGTTAACAAATGTTAACCCACCCCGTATTCCTCCCTCATAGAAATTAAACATTTCCATGTCCTACAAAAGTTCTATGGGTTCCTGTAATGTCATGAGAGCTGACGCCCATGACATACCAGGAATTCCATAAAAATTAAGAGGTTCTAGAGTATTATAAGCAATTGCTTTTGCGCGAAATTGCTGAAAATAATCTGCAAGAAGGAATACGTCTAATTTTAAGTAGGTTAGCATGTAATCTAGCATTGTCTCGCAATTTTGCTGTGTCCAAATTTGTTGTGCTGTAGCATATTCATCAACAGATACAGAACCCCAAATAGGAGGCAATTCAGTGGTCGATTCAAGAACCTCAAGAGATTTCGCAAAGTCATAAGGGAAAATAGCCTTGGCTCTAAGAATTGCACCATCAAAAACAGAATCAGTTAAAGGCAAATCAGTAAGTGTCTTAACCGCTTTTGCTAAAGATGAATTAATAAATTGCATGCTGTCTATAAAACGAACAGGCAATTTATTAATGTATGCGATGAGGGAGATAAATTTTTCGGTAGTGGTCGGAATAATATTTAATTCCCAAGAAGAAAAATTATTTAGACCATACTTTAAAATATGATGGAGATCATATCCCCTCAAATTATGAAAAAACACAGGTAATTGTTTCTGGATTCGTCGAGAAACATTACACTTCCAACAAGCAGCCCCTAAATACTTAACTGAGAAATGACAATGATCCTTAACTTTATCCCTAATAAACTTTTTACACAGATAACATGTGCGACAATCCTTGAACTCTCGTTCCTCCTTAAAAGATAGTGGTCCTATAGGTTTTTGACAATGAACCTCATAATATGGCAAGACAATCGAAAGAGCGATTTCATCAATCTTTTTTAAAAACGCCAAAACGCAATCATCGCCAATAAAATTATAATATTGTTTTGTGTTTGTGTAGTTGTTAATTAATAATAGACCTGCTGCTATCGGCATATGTATTTGATGATGCCTTATATCCAGTGGTAAAATTGACTCAAAATCCGCATAAATTACGAATGGCGGGGTAATGGATTTTGCGAAATCTGTAAATTTTAAATATTTATTTTTAGGCAAAGTATAAAGGGTAGTGCCTGTTTGATTTTACTGCACAAGGCAACGTGGGCGTCAAATGCAGGTTTTAATCTAAAGCCGTTAAGACAATGGGGACACCAATGAACAGAGATTTGCACATTGCAAGATGTAGTCGCATGGCAGTTCATTAATTTATTTAAATCAAAAACAGCTGTATAGTGATAATTATCACCGTCCTCCAAAAGAAGTAAATAAATAGGTGTACCGTCAGTAACCTTGGAGCGGTGAATTATATCTAAATGCGGATGATGGGGGATATAGTTTATATCATCTAGAGTTATAGACGGTTTTTCGTTAAAAGTCAAAACATTTATAGCCAGGTTTAAGTCCTTGTTCTTTCTTTCGAACTTGGGAATATTACAGAGTCTCATAGGACAATCGTCAATGGGGTCAAAATTTAATTTGTACAAATAATTCTCATAAGAAGAAACTCTGTTTCTATGGGTGCGAACTACACTTCGTTTTAAAAGGGCTAATATACTATATATAAAACAGTGATGGTCAGTGTTTTGAACGTTAACTATAGCTTTTTTGCCAGATAAAGATTTCGGTGTTGGGATATAACTATGGCCAACTAGTCTATTTATAGGGAAATACTTTGTTAATATAAAATCAATTTCTTTGATTTTAACAACCCGCCATCCGCTCCCTAAATATGTGAATCTTTCTATTTTATTATTTAATTTAGTAATACCATCAAGCAGAAGATTATCCGAGAAAAGTTCTGCCTTATTACTAAAGAAGTTGTCTTTTATTTCACCATCTTTTTCGAATTGTATAAGAATGGTGAATTGTATTTTAACCGACCCCACTTGGTTAATTTCATATTTTAATCTATTAACTATTTTATTTGTTAATAAGATTTGTATTAGATTCTGACGTTCTACATCAAATCTAATACTTTTATGAGTTCCATTTAAATCTGACCTTATTTCGGGTTCATTATCGATATTGATCGAACCTCCTATTTGATTATCGTTAATGATGATTTCTTCATCATCACTAATGATAATTTCTTCATCATCGCTAATGATGATTTCAACCCTTTTAAGTTTAGAGGGAACACACTGGATATTTGCAGCAGGTCGTTTATTATGTTTCGACGTATTATTATTGTTATTATTACTATTATTATTACTATTATTATTATTATTATGTTTCGATGTATTATTGTTGTTATTACGTCTCGACATATTATTATTATTATTATTATTATTATTATTATTATTATTATTATTATTATTATTATTATTATTATTATTATTATTATTATTATTATTATTATTATTGTCATTATTGTCATTATTGTCATTATTTTTACTATTTTTATTATTTTTTCTGTTATTATTTTTTCTTTTCATTATTTTCCGTAGAAGAGCCTTTTTATATAAAGTGAATTGATTTAAGTGGGAAGAGTGATCCTTATAAAAAACTAAATATTTTACATCCTGGGCAGTCTCGCATTTAGGGCATATAAAAAACTTGATGCCATAAAATTTTTTTCCATAGTATCGCTTCATTTCAGCATGGCATTCTAAAGAATGACACGCTGAAGAGATGCAGTACTTTGGATATAATTTGCCTGTTAAAAATAATAAATTTAAATATATGTTTTCAATAAAGTATTCAATATAATTTTTCAATAAATTCGTCAATAAAAGTATTCAATAAAAGTTTTCAATAAAGTATTCAATATAATTTTTCAATAAATTCGTCAATAAAAGTATTCAATAAAAGTTTTCAATAAAGTATTCAATATATTTTTCAATAAAGTATTCAATAATTTTTCAATAAAAGTATTCAATAAAAGTTTTCAATATAATTTTTCAATAAAAGTTTTCAATATAATTTTTCAATAAATTCGTCAATAAAAGTATTCAATTAAAGTTTTCAATAAAGTATTCAATATATTTTTCAATAAAGTATTCAATAATTTTTCAATAAAAGTATTCAATAAAAGTTTTCAATAAAGTATTCAATATATTTTTCAATAAAATTTTCAATAAAAGTATTCAATATAATTTTTTAATAAAAGTATTCAATAAAAGTTTTCAATATAATTTTTCAATAAAAGTTTTCAATAAAAGTTTACAATATAATTTTTCAATAAATTTTCAATAAAAGTTTACAATAAAAGTTTTTATCAATAATAATAACATTATATTAAAAATAAAAGTATTCAATATATTTTTCAATAAAATTTTCAATAAAAGTATTCAATAAAAGTTTTCAATATAATTTTTCAATAAATTTTCAATAAAAGTTTACAATATAATTTTTCAATAAATTTTCAATAAAAGTTTACAATAAAAGTTTTTATCAATTATTAACATTTATTATTATTTAATCCAAATAGATTAAATAAAAACAAATGTTAATAAAAATAACATTATATTAAAAATAAATAAAAATAAATAAAAAACTCACATTTAACAGTATCATCATCTGTAGAGCTATCTTCCTCAGAAACGGGGGCATAATTGTGGGTATCCATATCTTCCCAAGAAACGGATGCATCGATATCTTCCCCAGAAACGGGGGCATAATTGTGGGCATTTTCATCCAAATCTACTAAAATGGTTTTAAAAATAATAAAATAAAATAAAAAATTTACCATGATTGATTTCGTCTTCGCTATCACTGATAACAATGATTTCCGTCGGTGTTACAATAACTTCTAAAACAATAGTAATAATAAATTAATAATTTAATAAATAAATTTACCACTATCCTCGATTATAATAACTTCGTTATCTTTTTCGGTGACATCATACCAATTAAATGTACCTTAATAATAAATAAATAAAAGAAATAATAAAATAAAAAACTTACCGTTTCCCTCCGCCAATAATTTTCTTAAAATACTATCGTTTTTCATCTTGAAATATTTTGTGAATTTTGAAAAATTTGAAATTTTTGAATTAATTGTGACAACTTTGGATATTGTCAATGTTTATAAAGAGAATAATATTTTCAGGATTTAGCCAATCACATTTAAGCAATACACACATATAGGTGAGAGATTTTCAGACATGTTTTCTTTGTAAAACACATGCAGTCTACACTGTGACTGCATGCGTTCTTTGTAAATCACACACACATACTTTTGTTTGTATGTGTTTTCTTTGTAATTCACATACATACTTTTGTTTGTATGTGTTTTCTTTATTCAATTTTGTGTATGCATGCAATTATCATGTGATGATCATGCACTTATCACGCACTTAACATGTGATGATCACGCAATGTCTTTGTGACCATTAATTAATAATAATAATAATAATAAAAATAATAATAATAAATAACAATGTTAATAGTTAAAACATAACAATAAACATTAATACATTTATTAATCATCAAATCTATTGGATAATAACCAAGCTAAACAATGTTGACCACATGTTTATGTCCATGGTTTTTGATACATAGTTTTATTATATACAATAGGTTTACCCATTGTTTGAAGTTTCGAAACCATTAAAGCCATATAATAGAAACCCATAGGATCAAATACAAATATCTTGCTAGGTTTCATATATATTGCCAACCAATGTTCTCCACCGAGATGAGACGATTGAGTATTGACGATTATGGCTTGATTATTAAGTAAATATGGAATTTTATCAAGAGGAAAAACCCCTAAAAATTCATGTCCTAGTATTTGTTTTCCAATTCGATAGACCTGAACAGAACTACATCAATAATATTAATAATACATGAAAAACTTACTCCATGACAAATTATCATAAATTATCTATACATTTATACCAACATTTTCAAACTAATAATGTTCGTTCAAACCAACAATGTTTGAACTCTGTTCAAACTAATACTGTTCTGTTTGCAGTTATTTGAACCTCGTTTTCAAATACGCCATATATTACAACATGTACCGGTTCAGTTGTAGCTTTAGAAAACTTTATATCTAATCGTAAATTTCCATTTTGAGGTAATTGACTCTGATTTAAATCAAAATCGGGGGCCAAAACAAATGTAAAGAATGGATATTTGCTTTTAAAATCTTCAAGAGTTATACCAAAATTAAGGTTTTTATCCAAATAACCCATATTTCTAACTATACTCTGCATATATGTAGCACAATAATTATCATTATCGAAATCTTGAGTATATGTTTCTCTATAATCACTATTTTTCGATAAAGTTAGCGATGTTACACCAAAGTTTTTGAAAATTGAGCACGATGTTAAGTATGATCCATTTTTTGAGATTCACTTTGAAATGTTACCAATATAAAGTTGGGCATTCTTCTATCTCCAAATATTTGTTCCTTATAGAAAGAAGCTGAACCCTTAGCAATTGCAAATTGAACAATTTCCTTTGTTTTCAATGGATATATTGCATGCTTAGAATTAAGCCCCAATTGATGACCGGCTAATACAGAGGGTTCAACCCGAACTCTTCTCACCAATAATTTAGCATCAGCTAATTGAAGAATTGGTGCTGTGGTAGCACTTGTTAGTGATAATGCAGAATCAGATCTTTTCAATCTAATGTGTACATTAACACCTGGGAGTAAATATTTTGGTTGATCCATAAAATCGAGTTGTAATGATGAGCACATGGTAAATAATTTCGAGCCTTTAATCCACTTTTTCCTATCGTCATCACTACCATAACCCATAGGAGTTAAACATGTATTTTTAGTATCGCTATTGTAATTTATAATAGTTTCTATTAGAGCTTTGTGAATATATGTACTGTTACCAACCTCAATCTTGATATTATTAAATTCGAGAACTGCATCTTTAAAAAGCGTATGAAACAAGAAATTGTTTGGTATAACATCACAAGGTTCACCCAACGGTTTTCTATCTTTATCTACAACTTTGACCTGAACAGTTAGCAATGTATCGTTTAAATCTAGATATTCAGTTTGGGAACCATTAATATAAAATTCAATATCAGTTCTACTATCCATAATAGAATTCATCGGGAATACATCTTCAAAGGCCCCCATTTTAATTACGGCCTGGAGAGATGGTCTATCAAATAAGCACAATTCAGATTTACCACAAATCATTTTTGAAATATAGTTCCATGGCCTTTCATTCGTTTGTTTATATGTTTATGATGTCTTTTACGTTTTTGAGCCGGTGCTTCCTGTTTATCAAACATACCTGCAACTTTCCCTAACTCGGATAATGCATTTGATTTCAGAAATGGTAATATTTTCTGCTCATTCATTATCATATCTTTAGCAGTTTTCATACCGAAACGACCAAGGCGTTTAAGAATAGGAAGTGCAAATCTACCAATTGTTCTCAACCAACCTGATCCATACTGTTTACCAATAAAATATGGTAATTCGCCACCACTTTGGCTACCACTATACATACTAATAATATCGTTATTGGCCATCTAATTTACGAAAATGTAATGTCAAATGAGTTTTTGTATCTTTACTAAATTCAATAAATTTACCACTATCATCACGAATATTTATTTCTATATTGTTTATACATGATGTTGATACCGGTAAGTACATGGGATTATCGATATTTATATTGACAACTTCATCCTGGTCATGTTTATCAACCCAAACAGATTTCAATAGAGGAACCAAAGAATCACCAACAATTATAGGATCGATGATGTTAGTATATATGAACTTTTGCATATGAAGTTTTATTAGTTTTGGTTTGCGTACACCAAAAGCACTTGCCCGATATGTTTGCTTATCTAATCCCAATGTATTAGCCAAATTTTTATCAAATGAAACTTCACAAATATTATTATTCAGACTGAATTTACATATTCCATCTTTAAGAAATTCAATAGTTTTAAATATATGTAAACAATTGAATGAAATATATTTATGTAATTCTTCAAGTGTTTCAATATATAAATCATTAGTAAATATAAATGTATCTTCCACCTCATTAATATATGATACAGATATTTTGATGTTTTCGATCGTTACACTTTTCTCATCAAATGTTTTGAAACGTATTAGGTATTCAGTACCAGGAACAACAATGCTAAGCTTATCACAACCCATTCGCTTGGCATCCTCAATACTTTCAAACTTTATTGTAAATGGACTATAATCACAACTAACATTCAATCCATCTTTAAAAAACATGCCACTATTTTCACCTAAAATCTGATTCGGAATATGACAATATCGTTCAAAATTATTGATTGTGAAAATACCACTACAGTTTTTGGGAACACGTTTCTTGTAACCGATTTTACAATGACTATAAAATGGGAATGTATTGTACACAAATGTAAAGTCTTGCAAAGCAACTTCCCTAATTCCATGTAAATACATAGGATTTTGAAGATTAACCATAGATTTAATCGCTTGATTTTCCGGATGGATTAGTGGGCAACTATTACTCGGTAAAATTGTATAGAAACTCATTTTACTAGGTCTTTTGATGATATCCATGAGGGTTTTTGATATCCATGCCATTTGACATAGTATTGTTTATCCTTACCCACCATTTTAGTTTTCAATATTTTCTGAATTCTGAACACTGTAGGTTTGGAAATAACTTGTAATTCCTGTTCATAGAATTTCCCTTGTATTACATTGTTATCACTATCTTTAATAACATACATTACAGGACTCTGTTTAGTATTAATTTTAGTAATTTGAAATACCTCATCACTCCAATTACTATCAAAATTTTTGATGAAATGTGAAGCAGATATTTTACTAATTCTAACGTGATCACCAACTTTATATTTTGGTTTTGTAATAGTAACTTTCTTAGACTGCACTCGTGTTTTTGAGCTGATATCAACGGGTCTCAAACCATTCAGACCTCGATGTGATGAATTATTATAACTAACAAGTATTTTCGGTAACACATTTATCCATATTTTATTACCTTGATGCACGAAATATTTCTTCAATCTATCCCTCAATGTCCGGTTAAATCTTTCAACATGTGCGGCTTTGTATTGAGAATGTACAGAATAATGATTTATTTTGAGACGATCCAGGATTTGCTTAACTTATTTATTGTAAAACTCCTTGCCTATAATAATAATAATAATAATAATAATAATAATACCTAAATCGGTTTGCAAATTGTGTGGATGTCCATTTTTAAACATTGAGTTAATTGCTTTAGATATTTCCTCTGCAGATTTTGTCTTTGTTGGTACACCACGGGCAAAACGACTGAAAACATCGATACACGTTAAAATATATTTATAACCCTTGTTAATTTTCGAATACGGTATCATCTCCATCAAATCCATTTGCCATAAATCATTAATACCGAATGTCTTATAAGCTCTCGTTGGAAATCTTTTCCGCATCGGTTTGTTTAAACTGTACGCAAGCTGATTTGACAACCACTTTTGCGTTTCCTTTTTCGAATTTGGGACTCTTTTCTTTAACTTTGCCACTTCACCGAAACCTGCCTCGTCTTCTGGGTTCGTCCAAATCTTCTCCATTACAACAAGATGATTTAAATTTTAATTTAATATTTGGTAATGATTGACCCATCGTTTATTGTGATAATAATGATAATGCTAATGGTAACATTGCTCCGATAAAACCACCTTGTTGTTTATATATGATTTTTCTCATTTGCTGTCGATTTTTATTATTTACTAGTGATAACAAAGGCTTACGATGTTTATTCAATACTAGTTTTTTAGAATTACTGATTTTAATTTTACCTCTGACTACTTTTAATAGAATTTTGAGTAAATCATCGACAACAAAAGTTGGAAATGATTGTAAAATAGACATTCTTTTCATACTCGAAGCCTTTAACAATGCATTAAAATATGGGAAACTCCTATGATTTTTAACAATTTTAACTGTTTTCTTACTCTTTTTAATAATGTTTTTCGAAATTAGATTCATTGCAGGGTAATTCTCAGTTATTAGTTTTTTAGATGGTGTATAACTGGTTTTTGGTGGAACTGTGTTTTTCTTTTTAATACTTTGTCTAAGTTTTCGGATATTTTTAAGCCTGGATTTCATAAACATTTTTACATGTTAAAGTTTTCAACTTTGTTTATATACAATGGCACCTTCTTTATTGAAAATATCTGTTTTTACCCGTAAATCATCATTGCATTGTTGTGTGAAATCAAGAAATATATATCCATGTGGTGATTTTGTAGCATCTTGAAATGCACTGATGAGAAAATTACGATTATTAGGGTATGCTTGTCGAGCAAGAAAATCAATAACTGTTGCATCTCTAGGATTCTTGAAAATAACTAAATATTGAACATTTAAATTCCTTGTTCGATGTGCACCACCCTGATGAAATATATTTTGAGTAATAAAGATCACAGTAACACCAACATGTCTACTGATTTTTGTGAATAAATTATTAAAATCCTTTTCTTTATTAGCTTCCTGATACAAATCATCAATAATGATGACATCACCTTTCCTTAAACGACTTGACCAGTTTTTATCGAAACCCTTTACTATTTTCATGTTTATCAATTTACAGAAATTATCTTGAGTTAATCCATGTTCTTCATCTGCACCCCTATGCCAATAAAACTTGTTGAATTTGGTTTGAAATAAATTAGATTTCAGTAATTTACATACAAACATAGTTTTACCACTACCACTTGGGCCGACGATTTGATATACAGCATCATTTCTTAATTCCATTATTAATTTGTATAATTATAGGTTTTTGTTTATATTATATGATTTAATGAACTCTTCCTAAAAACTCATATATATAGCTTAATATTTCTTTATTGTTTAATTATGTTATCAAATATAAATTATAAAGGAACTTTCGATGTATCAAAAATGACGTTTCCAAATGGTAAACCCCAGCAAATTGTAGATAGGAGTGGAAAATACCCTATAATATTTTTCAAATCAGGCAAATGCAGAATCATGGGATGTAAGAAACCTTTAGATGTCAATAAATTACAATATATAATAAAGGATCTTAAAATACAGTCAATTACAGTTACCATGGATATGGGACAATCTATCAATCTATACAGCATGTCAACAAAATGTCTTTGTATGTTCGAGCCAGAATTATTTCCTGCATTGAGGCTTTTAAAATACAACCCAATGTGTGTTAACGTGTTTGCTAGTGGCAAAATAGTCATATTAATCATACCTTTCAATTTCCCCTATCTACGGATAATATTGACGTTCCAACTCCTGCGTTCCGCACGCCGGAGCCTTCACGGGCACGAATCATTGGCGATATTCCACGCACTTACACGATTCGATAGATTATGTGTGATTTTAATGACTTGCAGTTTGTTTTGGCTGTGGGCCACAAAATAAAAATTAAATGTTACCGTCTAAATTCGATAAAAGTTCCGAGGCAAAATCATATATTCTTCATATAAATTCTACATTCATATCATAAAATTCCATAAATTTACTTTGCGTATATTCCATAAATTTAATTCCAATCTAAAATTTTAATCAATAATTATACACTAGCCGAGAGTGGTCATGTTCAGACAAAACACTTACCCGTGTTAATTGCCTGAATGCACGGCTCTCGACTAGTTACATACATCAACTAATTTTCTAACTAAGTTACCACTAAAATTTAAAATTTTCTCTCCGAAAAATAAGACTGAAAATTTGTGAAAACACATCAGTATTTATACCTACAATTTGGCCTTAACCTTGCGTGTTAATTTTATTGCGATTAAACAAAATTCGACCTTGAAATTATTTGTGTTATCTAAATTAAATTTTTATTTATTTCTTAATTTAAATTGGTAATTTATTTTTAACATTTTTAAATAAATTTATTCAGCTAAAAATATTTTATTTTTATTCATTAAATTCATTAATTTTTTCTTTTATATTGGTGGGTTACAGGGTTTCGTTATTTGTTTAAATCGTCTTATTGTTACCCCAGTAACGCCATACAAATGCTTTCTGGTTACCACTCGGCACCCGTTGCTAGGCAACATTGGAAATGTGTTCGAGTGGGTGGATTGTCCGCAAAAAGTGAGCACTATTACTAATACTGTAATTGCTCGGACAACCCTCGGGTTCAACGAGCTGTCGATGGAAGACCTGTGCTCGCTTTCCTCTGTCTCCTGTGTGAGAAAGTTCAAAATCAGATTCATGTTGACCGGTAGAAATGGAGCGATGTTTCGATGACACGGTGTGAGTACTCACGATGATAGACTCATATAAGTCATAGCTTGTGACCTGTTACTTGGGACTTGTAATATAATGAATACAAATTTATTTATTCAAACAAGAAACGATTAAAAATGTATACAATATCAGTAAGTTAGTACGATTGGCTCGGCGGACGTGCGGCTCTGCGTCGGGCACGCTCCTTGCGTCCCGGCCGACGATTACTTGATGGGACGGTTGATGGATTTACAGCCTGCACGACATTATTGAGGGGATCCCGGTACACTAACTGAGAAGGGGCGAAGATAAGCGGATAAGTTACCGCTTTCCCTTCACGACTGGCTGCCAAGGCGACTTCTAATCCCCTGATTTGTGTCCGGAGACTCTGGTTGAGTTGACGCTCCTCCGCCCAACCCTTTTGAGCGGCAGTGAGCCTGAGGTAGAGAGCCTTCGTCTTCTTCGGGTCCGACCAGGTTGACTTGATCTGCTGAGCTTCTCGTGTTACTTGAACTATCTGGTCGAGAAGATTCGCGTTTGTACTTCTAGCATGGGTAAGTTCCGTTTGCAATAGTTGAGTAGATATCATCGCTACAATAGAAATCTTTTAATTCCATTATTAACTCAAATAAATCAAAATTCTGTTTAATATAAAACATAAGATGCGAGAATGAGTTTACCGATTATTCAAAATAAAACGAACAACATTTTTTAATTTTTTAATTTAACTAAATAATACAAATCGTTGTCCGTGATTCCTTTTGTCCGGGAAGTTAGGGTTCCTCAAAGAATCTCCTAACTCCTTCTTCCGGGGAGTAGCCTGGGATGACAGCCACTGGTCGCCTAGTGTTGCGGACCGGTCGGGTGGGATAAATATCTGCGATGCGCCCGACAGAGATGTCATCTTCGACATTGGCTAGGTACATCCTGGCCTTAACTACATTCAGGTCGACCTGCCATTGTATCTTTTCCCAATGGACGAGAAGGTTCCGTGCGTGGTCTCGGATCTCCTCAGCCGGGTATTGGTGGTTAACCCGCTCGTTCGACCAACGGGGGTCATTCTCCATGCCCAGCATCTGCAAGGCGGACAGATGCGATCTCTTGGGTTGAGGCTCCTCGAGGCTTGTTGTTGGTCGTGCTCGCTTCCAAGCCCGACGTCATTCTTCTGCCACATGGGCGGGAATCCACTCGAGAGGCATTGGCTTTTCTAAAATACCATTAGGGTTATATGAATAGGTATAACGCATTTTCAAAGTAAATTATATTAATTGTAACTTTGCGTATTAACGTAAGTAGTGGGATGTGTCACATCCAGCACATGTCACATCCAGCACAGTACCCCCCCCCCCCGCTGAGAGAAAAATTTTTCTAAGTCCAAAAGTACAAAAAATTTTTAAGACAAAGACAATGACTCATTCAAGGTCATTTAAACAAAGACCATGACTCATTCAAGGTCATTAGATGACTCATCATATTTTTTCAAGGTAATTTAAACAAAGACCATGATTCATTCAAGGTCATTGGATGACTCATCATATTTTTTCAAGGTAATTTAAACAAAGACCATGACTCATTCAAGGTCATTGGATGACTCATCATATTTTTTCAAGGTAATTTAAACAAAGACCATGACTCATTCAAGGTCATTGGATGACTCATCATATTTTTTCAAGGTCATTTAAACAAAGACCATGATTCATTCAAGGTCATTGGATGACTCATCATATTTTTTCAAGGTCATTTAAACAAAGACCATGATTCATTCAAGGTCATTGGATGACTCATCATATTTTTTCAAGGTCATTTAAACAAAGACCATGACTCATTCAAGGTCATTGGATGACTCATCGTATTTCTTCAAGGTCATTTAAACAAAGACCATGACTCATTCAAGGTCATTGGATGACTCATCATATTTTTTCAAGGTCATATTATTTTTAAACATTTTTAAATTTAAATTTACTACTTATAAAAATAAGTAGTATATATTTTGTAAATTTATTTTATTATTATTAAATTAAATTGTTTGTTTTAATCAAGTCAATTATTTTATTATGATTATTATTATTATTAATATTATTAATATTATTATTAATATTATTATTATTATTAATATTATTATTAATATTATTATATTTATTATTATTATTATTATTATTATTATTATTATTTTTACTATATAATGAAAACCACGACATATACAACAAATTTATTATAAAGAGATAATTCTACTATAGTAGTATTGTCGAAGAGCTTTATTCAAAGCCCATTCCACATACTTCCGATATCTGGCAGCGCAGCAATGACATCCATCACCACAAGGGTATTCGGGTTCCATATCTTTGGACAAATTGTTTTGTTCGATATCCCATAGGAACTCATCGATTACAGTAAATATCCATATTGATGTATGATTGAATATCAAGTCTGGAATTATTGATGCTGGCTTATCCATGATTCCATGTATTTCTGGATAATAGAATTCCAGACGTTCTTTAATAACTTTAAAATAATCATCTAAAAAACAAGTAATAATAATAATAGTAATAATAAATTACCATAATGTTTAATTTCATTCATCGCTTGAACTGCGCTCGGTACAATCATTTTAATGATAAAAATTGAAATAACAATTACTTTTATACTAATTTAGACACACACACACACATCTTTAGCTATAAACAATAAATATTAATTTATAATGTTTTGAAAATGATTAAAGAAATTTTAATAATATTATTAGTTTTTAATATGGCCAACTCAATTGTTGTAACCGTTTAAGGTAAAAATTCAACAAGATGTGTATGTCCAGATACCGCTGTATTGATGGATATTTTGTATATGATAGATAGGCCTAGATATTTGAAAACTCCAGTCAAAAGATTATCTGAAAGAATGAGTAATTTAGAATTCCGATTTGAACATACATATGAGACTTTAAAAAGAGCTAAAAACGAATTATATGATGATATTATATATCTAAATAAGACCATTGGTACTATCAAAAATGAATTAAGAAAATCAGTATTAGAATTGAAAGAAAATCGTAAACTTAATGAAAAAATGATGAATCAAGTTCAATATAGTATAAAATTTTATTCTAATAAAACATCTGATCAGTTCAATCGTATAATGAAATTACAACAACAGCCGGTTAACAGTGGTGGCAACAAATTGAAAGAAGTTAACAGTGCCAACAAATCATCATTGCCATTTCCATTATATATTTTTACATATTTTCTTAGTATTACATGATTCTGATTGGTCGAATATAGTATAAATAAGCTTACACTTTCATATATTTTTATAAAATGCCAGAAACTAAATTTTTTATAACTTTGTTGAATGAGCTGGTCTCTAATAATAGAGAAGAAGATGAAATCATTAAAAACATGAAATTTATGGTAAACCGTACCGAGAAAATCGTTGAAGACATCCCATTCGATTATGAAAAAATTCTCATTTTGCCACCATTGGAGAGAAAGAAGGCATTCCAATCAATATTTAGTTACATGTTTGATGAAAATAATAAATGGATGCGAATAATAGTAGGATTAATGTATATGAAACACATGATATTAAAATCTGGATCCGACTATGAAAATTATTTCCAATGGTCTATAGAGGTATATTACTTTATAGTGTTAATAATTTATTATTCTTTAGGTGATAGAAACAAAAATTGATCCGTGGGTAGAATCAAACGGTGGATGGACAGCTATTATTCAAGTTGCCGCAGAAGCCAAACGCTCTGATATTTATATCGAGAATTGCAAATTTTTATTAAAACTATTCACTGGAGTATCTGTTTTATGTTTATGTAACAAGGTTTATCGTAGATTTTAATAAATATTTCTTTGTTATTTTTATTAATAAAAAACTATATTTTAAAGATTTATTGATTATTACATGTACATTCTTCATCACCACAAGATTCTATCATAATATTTTCTATAACATGATCTTCTTAAATTCGGTAGGCTCATCTTTTTCGGTAGCTTCTTCAACATCAATAATTTCTTCAGAATCATTAATAATTTCAGTATCATTAACAATTTCATCACTCTGACATCCAGAATCACTCTGACATTCAGATTCGCAATCCGATTCTTTACTCAATGCTTCAACTAGAGTCAACATATCTCTAATTTTTACACCGGTTATTTCTTCAAGTTTATCAAACAAAAAGTTTATTAAATATTCTAAAACAAAATTAATTAATTATTTATATTTTATATTTTACCTTTTTCAGACATCATCTTAACACTATTTTAAAACTAATTATAATTTTGTTTATAGAATAACAAAGAAACATTAATACATTTATTAAACACTAAACACTAAAATAACTGTGAAAGTCTAGCAGCAACAATTTTCCAGATTGGAGAAAGCACATCGTTTTGATCTGCTTTATATCCTTGGATTGTTATTGTTATATACCAGTTTTCCTGTTCTTTGAATCCAATTTCTGTAAATGCATCATAATATCTGGTATATTGACTCATGAAGAAAGCATTTTCATTGCATTTTAAATTGGAATTGATCTTTTTGAACGTATTATCTATATCCTTGATATCTAACATTGAGAGAGTGCCAGCGAGAGATTGAAATTGAGTCTTATTGAGTTTGACCGGATTTGCCAATTGCATATTAATAGGCTCCTTTAAAAAATACATTTTATAATTGTGGAACATCTGAACTGGTTGGACGCTTATTTTCTTGGTCATGTTTGATTTATGATCTCTATAAGGTGGTGACGCACTTTTATACCATTGACAGATACTGATTAACCAATCAGAATCATGCATGTTAAGTGCATGATAATTGCATGTTAAGTGTGTGACTGTATGTAAATTAACTGTTGAGTTTTATGATTTTACACATATCATCTATATAAAATGTATTATTATTTTTATTATTATTACTATTATTATTACTATTATTATTATTATTATTATTACTATTATTATTACTATTATTATTATTATTATTACCAAAACTAACAAAAATAAAACTATTACTATTATTAATATTATTATTACCAAAACAATAAAAATAAAACTATTATTACCAACACTAACAAAACAAAACAAAAAATAAAATTCAAAACATTTATTTTCGAAAAAGTTGGTATTTCGAAGAATTTCTAACTGATTTTGCCAGGCACCATTCCACATAGCGCTGGTATCGAAAATCGCAGCAGCTACAACCCAGAATACAAGGGTATTCGGGTTCCATCTCCTTTGGTCTTCTGTCAAGCTTAATATCCCATAGAGCTTGATCAATTATGTTAAAAATCCATATGTTGGTGGTTGTATAGACCAAATCTGGAATTACTGATTCAGGCTGGTCTTTGACTATTGCTCTGAGTTGAGGATAGAAGAAGAATAACCTTTCCAGTAATACGGCCTGATATTTATCTGGAAACAAAGATATTAATATTAATAAATAATAAATAATAAATTTACCATAATTTTCGATCTCTTTTTTGCTTAATTTTGTTCTTGAAGTATTTTCCATTTTAAAAATGAAATAAAATGAATAAGCAAGTTGTTTTAATCAATCATTAGCCAATCAGATATCGACCAATCCGGTGATTTCATTTTGTATATCACAAACAATATTTTTGTACTCTAGATTTCGCACCCCTAATATAACTATTTTGCCACTAGCAAACACGTTAACACACATTGGGTTGTATTTTAAAAGCCTCAGTGCAGGAAATAATTCTGGTTCGAACATACAAAGACATTTTGTTGATATGTTGTATAGATTGATAGATTGTCCTATATCCATGGTAACTGTAATTGACTGTATTTTAAGATCCTTTATTCTATATTGTAATTTATTGACATCTAAAGGTTTCTTACATCCCATGATTCTGCATTTGCCTGATTTGAAAAATATTATAGGGTATTTTCCACTCCTATCTACAATTTGCTGGGGTTTACCATTTGGAAACGTCATTTTTGATACATCGAAAGTTCCTTTATAATTTATATTTGATAACATAATTAAACAATAAAGAAATATTAAGCTATATATATGAGTTTTTAGGAAGAGTTCATTAAATCATATAATATAAACAAAAACCTATAATTATACAAATTAATAATGGAATTAAGAAATGATGCTGTATATCAAATCGTCGGCCCAAGTGGTAGTGGTAAAACTATGTTTGTATGTAAATTACTGAAATCTAATTTATTTCAAACCAAATTCAACAAGTTTTATTGGCATAGGGGTGCAGATGAAGAACATGGATTAACTCAAGATAATTTCTGTAAATTGATAAACATGAAAATAGTAAAGGGTTTCGATAAAAACTGGTCAAGTCGTTTAAGGAAAGGTGATGTCATCATTATTGATGATTTGTATCAGGAAGCTAATAAAGAAAAGGATTTTAATAATTTATTCACAAAAATCAGTAGACATGTTGGTGTTACTGTGATCTTTATTACTCAAAATCTATTTCATCAGGGTGGCGCACATCGAACAAGGAATTTAAATGTTCAATATTTAGTTATTTTCAAGAATCCTAGAGATGCAACAGTTATTGATTTTCTTGCTCGACAAGCATACCCTAATAATCGTAATTTTCTCATCAGTGCATTTCAAGATGCTACAAAATCACCACATGGATATATATTTCTTGATTTCACACAACAAAGCAATGATGATTTACGGGTAAAAACCGATATTTTCAATAAAGAAGGTGCCATGGTATATAAACAAAGTTGAAAACTTTAACATGTAAAAATGTTTATGAAATCCAGGCTTAAAAATATCCGAAAACTTAGACAAAGTATTAAAAAGAAAAACACAGTTCCACCAAAAACCAGTTATACACCATCTAAAAAACTAATAACTGAGAATTACCCTGCAATGAATCTAATTTCGAAAAACATTATTAAAAAGAGTAAGAAAACAGTTAAAATTGTTAAAAATCATAGGAGTTTCCCATATTTCAATGCATTGTTAAAGGCTTCGAGTATGAAAAGAATGTCTATTTTACAATCATTTCCAACTTTTGTTGTCGATGATTTACTCAAAATTCTATTAAAAGTAGTCAGAGGTAAAATTAAAATCAGTAATTCTAAAAAACTAGTATTGAATAAACATCGTAAGCCTTTGTTATCACTAGTAAATAATAAAAATCGACAGCAAATGAGAAAAATCATATATAAACAACAAGGTGGTTTTATCGGAGCAATGTTACCATTAGCATTATCATTATTATCACAATAAACGATGGGGCGATCATTACCTAATGTTAAATTTAAATTTAAATCATCTTGTTGTAATGGAGAAGATTTGGACGAACCCAGAAGACGAGGCAGGTTTCGGTGGAGTGGCAAAGTTAAAGAAAAGAGTCCCAAAGTCGAAAAAGGAAACGCAAAAGTGGTTGTCAGATCAGCTTGCGTACAGTTTAAACAAACCGATGCGGAAAAGATTTCCAACGAGAGCTTATAAGACATTCGGTATTAATGACTTATGGCAAATGGATTTGATGGAGATGATACCGTATTCGAAGATTAACAAGGGTTATAAATATATTTTAACGTGTATATATGTTTTCAGTCGTTTTGCTCGCGGTGTACCAACAAAGACAAATCTGCAGAGGAAATATCTAAAGCAATTAACTCAATGTTTAAAAATGAGCATCCAGACAATTTGCAAACCGATTTAGGTATTATTGTTATTATTATTATTATTATTATTACTATTATTATTATTACTATTATTATTATTATTATTATTATAGGCAAGGAGTTTTACAATAGTAAAGTTAAGCAAATTCTGGATCGTCTCAAAATAAATCATTATTCTGTACATTCTCAATACAAAGCCGCATATGTTGAAAGATTTAACCGGACATTGAGGGATAGATTGAAGAAATATTTCGTGCATCAAGGTAATAAAATATGGATAAATGTGTTACCGAAAATACTTGTTAGTTATAATAATTCATCACATCGAGGTCTGAATGGTTTGAGACCCGTAGATATCAGTTCGAAAACATTAGCTAAATCAGTACGGTCTAAAACAGTTGCTATTACAAAACCAAAATATAAAGTCGGTGATCACGTTAGAATTAGTAAAATATCTGCTTCACCTTTCATCAAAAATTTTGATAGTAATTGGAGTGATGAGGTATTTCAAATTATTAAAATTAATACTAAACAGAGTCCTGTAATGTATGTTATTAAAGATAGTGATAACAATTTAATACAAGGGAAATTCTATGAACAGGAATTACAAGTTATTTCCAAACCTACAGTGTTCAGAATTCAGAAAATATTGAAAACTAAAATGGTGGGTAAGGATAAACAATACTATGTCAAATGGCATGGATATCATCAAAAGACCTAGTAAAATGAGTTTCTATACAATTTTACCGAGTAATAGTTGCCCACTAATCCATCCGGAAAATCAAGCAAGTAAATTTATGGTTGATCTTCAAAATCCCATTTATTTACATGGAATTAGGGAAGTTGCTTTGCAAGACTTTACATTTGTGTACAATACATTCCCATTTTATAGTCATTGTAAACTCGGATTCAAGAAACGTGTACCCAAAAACTGTAGTGGTATTTTCTCAATCAATAATTTTGAACGATATTGTCATATTCCGAATCAGATTTTAGGTGAAAATTGTGGCATGTTTTTCAAAGATGGATTGAATGTTAGTTGTGATTATAGTCCATTTACAATAAAGTTTGAAAGTATTGAGGATGCCAAGCGAATGGTTAGTGATAAGCTTAGCATTGTTGTTCCTGGTACTGAATACCTAATACGTTTCAAAACATTTGATGAAAAAAGTGTAACAATCGAAAACATCAAAATATCACTATCATATATTAATGAAGTTGAAGAGACATTTACATTTACTAATGATTTATATATTGAAACACTTGAAGAATTACATAAATATATTTCATTCAATTGTTTACATATATTTAAAACTATTGAATTTCTTAAAGATGGAATATGTAAATTCAGTCTGAATAATAATATTTGTGAAGTTTCATTTGATAAAAATTTGGCTAATACATTGGGATTAGATAAGCAAACATATCGGGCAAGTGCTTTTGGTGTACGCAAACCAAAACTAATAAAACTTCATATGCAAAAGTTCATATATACTAACATCATCGATCCTATAATTGTTGGTGATTCTTTGGTTCCTCTATTGAAATCTGTTTGGGTTGATAAACATGACCAGGATGAAGTTGTCAATATAAATATCGATACTCCCATGAACGTACCGGTATCAACATCATGTATAAACAATATAGAAATAAATATTCGTGATGATAGTGGTAAATTTATCGAATTTAGTAAAGATACAAAAACTCATTTGACATTACATTTTCGTAAATTAGATGGCCAATAACGATATTATTAGTATGTATAGTGGTAGCCAAAGTGGTGGCGAATTACCATATTTTATTGGTAAACAGTATGGATCAGGTTGGTTGAGAACAATTGGTAGATTTGCACTTCCTATTCTTAAACGCCTTGGTAGTTTTGGCATGAAAACTGCTAAAGATGTGATAATGAATGAGCAGAAAATATTACCATTTCTGAAATCAAATGCATTATCCGAGTTAGGGAAAGTTCTACCTAGTGTTGCAGGTATGTTTCAAAAACAAGAACCTGCACCAACACCGATTCCAAAACGTAAAAGACATCATAAACATATAAACAAACGAATGAAAGGACATGGAACTATATTTCAAAAATGATTTGTGGTAAATCTGAATTGTGCTTATTTGATAGACCATCTCCCCAAGCAGTAATTGAAATAGGGGCCTTTGAAGAGGTATTCCCGATGAATTCTATTATGGATAGTAGAACCGATATTGAATTTTATAATAATGGTTCCCAAACTGAATATTTAGATTTATATGATACATTGTTAACTGTTCAGATCAAAGTTGTAGATAAAGATAGAAAACCGTTGGGTGAACCTAGTGATGTAATACCAAACAATTTCTTGTTTCATACACTTTTTAAAGATGCAGTTCTCGGATTTAATAATATCAAGATTGAGGTTGGTAACAGTACATATATTCACAAAGCTCTAATAGAAACTATTATAAATTACAATAGTGATACTAAAAATACATGTTTAACTCCTATGGGTTATGGTAGTGATGATGATAGGAAAAAGTGGATTAAAGGATCGAAATTATTTACCATGTGCTCATCATTACAACTCGATTTTATGGCTCAACCGAAATATTTACTCCCAGGTGTTATTGTACACGTTAGATTGAAAAGATCTGATTCGGCATTATCACTAACAAGTGCCACCACAACACCAATTCTTTAATTAGTTGATGCAAAATTATTGGTGAGAAGAGTTCGGGTTGAACCCTCTGTATTAGCCGGTCATCAATTGGGGCTTAATTCTAAGCATGCAATATATCCATTGAAAACAAAGGAAATTGTTCAATTTGCTATTGCTAAAGGTTCAGCTTCTTTCTATAAGGAACAAATATTTGGAGATAGAAGAATGTCCAACTTTATATTGGTAACATTTCAAAGTGAATCTCAATATAATGGATCATACTTAACATCGAGCTCAATTTTCAAAAACTTTGGTGTAACATCGCTAACTTTATCGAAAAATAGTGATTATAGAGAAACATATACTCAAGATTTCGAAAATGATAATTATTGTGCTACATATATGCAGAGTATAGTTAGAAATATGGGTTATTTGGATAAAAACCTTAATTGTGGTATAAATCTTGAAGATTTTAAAAGCAAATATCCATTCTTTACATTTGTTTTGGCACCCGATTTTGATTTAAATCAGAGTCAATTACCTCAAAATGGAAATTTACGATTAGATATAAAGTTTGCTAAAGCTACAACTGAACCGGTACATGTTGTAATATATGGCGTATTTGAAAATGAGGTTCAAATAACTGCAAACAGAACAGTGTTGGTTTGAACGAACATTGTTGGTATAAATGTATAGATAATTTATGATAATTTGTCATGGAGTAAGTTTTTAAATGTATTATTAATATTATTGATGTAGTTCTGTTCAGGTCTATCGAATTGGAAAACAAATACTAGGACATGAATTTTTAGGGGTTTTTCCTCTTGATAAAATTCCATATTTACGTAATAATCAAGCCATAATCGTCAATACTCAATCATCTCATCTCGGTGGAGAACATTGGTTGGCAATATATATGAAACCTAGCAAGATATTTGTATTTGATCCTATGGGTTTCTATTATCCGGCTTTAATGGTTTCGAAACTTCAAACAATGGGTAAACCTATTGTCTATAATAAAACTATGTATCAAAAACCATGGACCTTAACATGTGGTCAACATTGTTTAGCTTGGTTATTATCCAAGAGATTTGATGATTAATAAATGTATTAATGTTTATTGTTATGTTTTAACTATTAATATTTTTATTTATTATTACTTTTTATAAATATTATTATTTTTATTTTTATTATTATTATTATTATTATTATTATTATTATTATTATTATTTTTATATTATTTTTATTAATATTATTTTTATTATTATTATTATAAATATTATTATTATGTGTTTAATTAAAGATAAGCTAATGCATCATCACAAAGACTATGCATGATAAGTGCGTGATCACAAAGACAGTGCATTATAAGTGCGTGATCATCACATGATAAGTGCATGCATACACAAAATTGAATAAAGAAAACACATGCAAACTCAATGTATGTATGTGATTTACAAAGAAAACACATACAAACAAAAGGATGTATGTGATTTACAAAGAACGCATGCAGTCACAGTGTAGACTGCATGTGTTTTACAAAGAAAACACGTCTAAAAATCTCTCACCTATATGTGTGTATTGCTTAAATGTGATTGGCTAAATCTTGAAAATATTATTCTCTTTATAAACATTGACAAATGTAGAATTTGTCACAATTATTTCAAAAATTTCTGAAGCGCTATTTTCAAAATGAACAATAATATTTTAAGAAGTATTCTCAAGAATGAAACTGGTAAGGATTTTTTATTAATTTTTAATTTTATTATTATATTTTTTCTAGATTGGTATACATTAACAGAAATACAAGATCAGTTAGATCGTGAAAATGAGGTTATAATTATCGAAGATGATGGTAAATTTTAATTTTATATATGTTTTATTTATAAATTATTTTAGAAGTTATTTTAATCGAAGATACAATTGTTATCAGCGATAGCGAAGACGATATTATCGAAGATGGTAAATTTCAATTTAATTTTATCATATATTTAAAAACATTTTAGTTGATTTGGATGCAGATGCTCATCATATTGCCACCGTTTTTGGAGATGCCCCCATTTCTGGCGATGACAACAATTATGACACCGTTTTTGGAGATGCCCCCATTTCTGGCGATGACAATAATTATGTCACCGTTTTTGGAGATGCCCCCATTTCTGGCGATGACAATAATTATGCCACCGTTTTTGGAGATGCCCCCATTTCTGGCGATGACAACAATTATGACACCGTTTTTGGAGATGCCCCCATTTCTGGCGATGACAATAATTATGCCACCGTTTTTGGAGATGCCCCCATTTCTGGGGAAGATATGGAGGACCTCTCTTCTATAGAGGATGATGATTCGTCGGAATCAGGAGATAAATGTTAGTTTTTTTTTTTTTTATTTATTTTTATTTATCGAAATTAAGTTAATGATATTTGAAGTATTATTAAAATATTACATCAAATATCAATAATTTATAATAAGGATCTATTTATTTCAAAAGTTTTATGATAAATATATTTTTAAATTGATGAAATTTAAAGTATTATTTTAATAATACTTCAAATATCATTAATTTATAATATATTTTAAAAAAGTATTATTACTGAAACATATATTAACATAATAAATTATAAACAAATATAGTTGAACAAATAGTTTTTGAATTATATAGGCATTTTTATTATAGATCTTACGTAATTGAATTATATATGAATTATATAGGAATTATTTTATTAGATATTTTATTTAATAGTTTGCAGTGAGCATGCAAATATTATCGTATTTAAGGTTTTATTTATTAGAATTATTTAATAGTTTGCAGTGAGCATGCAAATATTATTGTATTTAAGGTTTTATTTATTAGAATTATTTAATAGTTTGCAGTGAGCATGCAAATATTATTGTATTTAAGGTTTTATTTGTTAGAATTATTAGATATTTTATATCATAGTTACTTTATATAGGTTTTTAATTTAATATTTTTATTAGGCACTTTTTATCCGAGATATTGCATCTCATCGTTGCAACATAATGAAAGTTGCCATGAAGAAATGAAAAGATATTACCGCCATAGATTTAATGGCATCAAATTTTTTATCTGCGCCATATGCAAAACATCCCAGAACATTAAATATAAAGAATTTTATAGGGAACATGGGGTTCATTTGAATTCTTTCAAGTCTAGTAAAATAAATATGTTTAAGAAAATTAATAAAAATAACGTCGATATTTTGAATATACTACAAAATAAAAAAACATCAAATAAAAAGAATAAAAGACCTGCTGCACCTATTAAAATTAATATCCCAAATAAAATAATTAAAAAAGAAGTCATCGAAATCAGTGATGATTATGACTCTAATATTATAAATAATGAAAATATTATAAATAATATACCTATTATAAATAATGAAAATACTATAAATAATGAAAATATTATAAATAATATACCTATTATAAATAATGAAAATATTATAAATAATATAACTATTATAATTAATGAAAATACTATACCTACTATAAATAATGAAAATATTATACAATTCGGAGGTTCTGTATTAGAGAATGAGCTTAACATTTCAGTAAATTTAAATGGCGCTATCAAAACTTTACGTTTTGATATATCTAACGCGCAACTAATTACAGTAACTTTAACTGAGCGAATCAGTAATAAATTAATTTTTGAGATAAATAAAATGGGGAGCGTTAAAATTCAATTCGCGATATTAATTAAATTTGAAAAAGATGGCGAGATCCGTGACAATTATTTTTCAAATAATGCGGAGACATTTTCAGATAACTTTTTAAGTGAAGGGGTTAATAAGCTTAATGAAAAAATAGAACAATTCACCCATTTAGGCAGTGGATGGCGTGTTATTAATATTATGGAAATTCACTTTATTTTAACAAAATATGCTCCTATTAATCGTTTGTCTGGACATAAATATATTAAAACCCCTTCTGCATTGAAAAATAAAGGAGCCATAGTAAATATAAAAAACAATGACGACAAGTGCTTCCTTTACTCTATTCTTTATTTATTAAAGAAAGATATAATTGGTGAAAACCCCAAAGAGTCTCTAAATATACCGAGTTTTTAGACGAATTAGAGTACGATGAGATCACGGATTGTCTCATGAAATTAATAAACATCCCAAAGTTCGAAAAGAAAAATTCGACTTTAAAATTAGCAATAAATGTGTTTTCGTACACACCAACTGTTATAATTGATGAGGTTCCAGATAATTATGTCTTTCACCATCCTCATTTAAGTTTGATCCATAGAAGCAAAGTCACTGACGGAAACCCTATTTATTTATTACTACTTGAAAATAATGATAGATATCATTATACCGCTGTGACCAATATCAACTGGTTAATGAATTGCCATCAAAACCCTGACTGTAACATTCAAATTAGATGTCGTTGGTGTCCACATTGCCTTAATGGGTTTAGATTAGATAATGCATTCAATACACATGTTGCATTATGCGCCAAAAATCAGACTGGCACAACCCTATACACGCTCCCCGAAAATAAAAATTTAGAATTCCTAAATTATTCTAAACATATCACCCCACCTTTTGTGATTTATGCCGATTTTGAATCGGTTTTACCTCCTGATGATAGACATCATCAAATTCATATGCCTATTGCAGCAGGCCTTTTATTAATTAATAATTATACTAACACAAAATCATATTATTACTTTTACGGACTTGATTGCATTCCTGATTTTCTTAAGAAAATTGAGGAAATTGCAACTGAAATTGTTATTCCGTACTATGATTCGGAAGGTGATAAATTGATAGGGCCTATGTCTTTCAGTGAGGTTCGACAGTTTAAATCTTGTCGAACCTGTTATTTATGTAAAAAACCGATTGTAAATCCGGTTAGAGATCATTGCCATTTTACTGGTAATTATCTAGGGGCAGCTTGCCGAAAATGTAATATAGCTCGTAGGATTTATCGGTTACTACCTATAGTCTTTCATAATTTAAGAGGGTATGACCTTCACCATATTTTAAAATATGGTCTCGATCGCTTTCCTTCATGGAATTTAGATATCATACCGACCTCTACAGAAAAATTTATTTCATTAATTGTTCACATTAACAAATTGGCTGTTCGCTTTATCGACAGTATGCAATTTGTTAATTGTTCGTTAGCTAAGGCTGTGAAAACACTAACTTCTCTTCCATTGACTTCGTCTGTCTTTCAAGGTTCTATAGTCGACTGTAAAGGTATTTTTCCGTATAATTTTGCTGTTTCGGAGGAAGTTCTTGAGACTACTTATGAGTTGCCTCCAATTTGGGAGGGCGTAAGTGAAGATGAGTACGATAGGGCACAACTAATCTGGACGCAGCAAAACTGTAGGACTTTGCGTGATTATATGTTAATTTACCTTAAACTTGATGTATTCCTCCTTGCGGACTATTTTCAACAATTCCGTGCCAAGGCTATTGTTTACAATGGTCTTGAACCTCTAAACTTTTATGGCATTCCGGGTATGTCATGGGCTTCAGCGCTTATGACATTAACGGAACCCATTGAACTTTTACAGGACATGGAAATGTTCAATTTTTACGAAGGTGGAATACGGGGTGGGTTAACATTTGTTAACAAACATTACATTGCTGCTTCGGAGGATACAGAATTATTGTACATAGATATAAATAATCTGTGTGGTTGGGCTCTCAGCCAAAGTCTTCCTTACGCTGATTTTACTTGGGTGTATGATGGTTTGGATGAGGTTTTGAATGAATGTGTGAATGTTGCGGATATTGAAATCCTTCCATATGGATATACTATGGAAGTTGATATCGAGATTCCAGATAATTTACATGATTTTTTAAATGACTTTCCGATTGGACCGGAAAAGATGTGCCCACCAAATTCAAAAGTTGAGAAGTTAATGCTAACGCATTATCCTAAGAAGAACTATGTTCTTCATTGGAGGCTTCTCAGGCTTTATCTTTCTCTTGGGGCTAAGGTTACACATATACATAGAGCTATTAAATACAAGCAAGCTCCTATTTTTAAACATTATATCGATAAAAACACTAACTTGCGTGCAAATGCAGTTAGTGAATTATATAGAGATTTATTTAAATTGTATAACAACAGTCTGTATGGTAAATCTGTTGAGAACCTTAAAAAGAGGATGAATTTGCGATTATGTAATTCAGCTGAAAAGTTAATTACATATTCGTCAAAACCGGCATTTAGAAAAACAATAGAGATTACTGATGATCTTTTTGCCGCTCATCTTAATAAGGACTCAATATGTTTGGATAGACCTAGTTATATTGGTCAATCAGTTCTAGATTTATCCAAACTACGGATGTACCAGTTACAGTATGTTGAGTTACAAAAATATCGTGATATTTATAATTGTGATATCAATCTAGTAGTGGGTGATACAGATAGCTTCTTTTTGGAGATAAAAAATTTCAAATTAGAAATTTTATTAAAAGCTATGATTTCGGATGATCTGTTAGATACATCAAATTATGATCCTTCTCATCCTTTATATTCTAGACGACTTGACTCGGTTATTGGCAAGTTCAAGGATGAGAGTAAAGGGTTAGGATATAGCGAGTGGGTTTTCTTGCGCCCTAAATGTTATAGCTTGTTAGGAAATAAATCAACAATGCGAGCTAAGGGTGTAAAATTACCGGGTACCGACATTAAACACCAATCATATTTGAATTGTTATAATAACAATACTATTATGTCGGTACCTCAAACTAGGATAGGGACCCGAAATCATCAGCTGTTCACTTTTAAAAATTCTAAAATAGCATTAAATAATCATGACGATAAGAGAGCTTGGGTAGGGAAAAACTCGAGTTTTGCATATGGTCATTATAGAGGGGTTGATGTCCTTGATGTTGGTGGTAATATAATCATGCCTGAAACCGATCCAGCAGTTCGCAATCAGCAATTTGATGAGATATTTGACAATGTTATTGATATTTATTAACAAATTTGTATATAAAAATAAAAATTGTGAAAATTTCTCTTTGGTATTTTCATTTGTTATAATTATTTTATTATTATTATTATTTTTATTATCAATATTTTCATAATCAAATTCCAAGCGTGAAGAAACGTGAAATAAAACTTGATATTTGTTTAATTGTATTATTAATAATTGATTTACTTTTTATGAACTTGTTGTATTTTATATATAGTTGTTTTTATATAGATGTTTTTTATATAGTTGTTTTTATGTATTTGTTTTATTATATATATATATATATGTATTATTAATAAAAAGTAATAAAAATAATGATAATAATATTTATAATAATAAATAAAAAGAATAATAAAAAGAATAATAAATAAAACTTGTAATAAAAATTAATAATAATAATAATAATAATAAATTAAACTTAATAAATAAAACTTGTAATAAAAATTAAAACATGTAATAATAATAAAAAAAATTAAAATCTTAATAATAATAATAATAAAAATAATAATAATAATAAATATAATAATAATAAAAATTATAATAATAATAAATAAAACTTGTAATAAAAATTAAAACATGTAATAATAATAAAAATAATAATAATAATAATAAAAATAATAATATTAATAATAATAATAATAAAAAAAATAATAAAAATAATAATAATAATAATAATAATAATAATAATATTAATAATAATAATAAATATAATAATAATAAATATAATAATAATAAAAATAATAATAATAAAATAATAATAATGAAAATAATTTACAAATATAATAATAAAATAATTTACAAATATATACTACTTATTTTTTATAAGTAGTAAATTAAAAATTTTAAAATGTTTAAAAATAATATGACCTTGAGAAATTTTGAATGACCTTGAAAAAATATGATGAGTCATCCAATGACCTTGAATGAGTCATGGTCTTTGTTTAAATGACCTTGAAAAATATGATGAGTCATCCAATGACCTTGAATGAGTCATGGTCTTTGTTTAAATGACCTTGAAAAAATATGATGAGTCACCCAATGACCTTGAATGAGTCATTGTCTTTGTCTTAAAATTTTTTTGTACTTTTGGACTTAGAAAAATTTTCTCTCAGCGGGGGGGGGGTACTGTGCTGGATGTGACACATCCCACTACTAACGTCAAAGCAGTGTTTGTCACCGAATAATTATTGTGAACGAACAATTTCCGCTACTCTCATGGTAACGAAATGTTGAAGACGAACATCTATTGATTTGTCCCGCACGAATGTCCATGGGTCCATTCAATTCATCTATGGTAGTTTAATAACTGGTCGCGTAGGATTCATGAAGGAGCAAAAATTTATTTGTCAGTCTAAAGTTTAGGTAAGGGAGATATTGGTTGCTTTAAAATTTTTACCATGAACACCAGAATCAATTTCATATTTATAGGATAGAAATAAGTCCGCTATTTGTGATTTATGAGGTAAAGTAACTATTGAATTAAGGTTCATGAAAACAGGGACAATTATCACTTATTATCTAGAAAATCATCGCAATTGCGGATCTTAACCTTTATGAAAAATAACCGTAAAATTATACACTGAGACAATTGTCGGCCTTTAATCTACGAAATGTTACTAATTATCGATTTACAGTTCATGAAATGATAATAATTCCCAATAAAATAATACAATCTTTGGTTCTAAAATTCATAAGTAATGCTGATAATCCATTTTAAGACTCGTGGGGAACAAGATTAACCCTTAATTCGAAATTTGTGGACTCAGGTAACTAAAATTTATGACATAGGGTTACTATTGAGTGAATTTTTAAGGAATCAATTTTAACTTACATGAAAATTTACGAAAACAATAATGGCTATCCCCCTTTTTAAGATCATTGGCGATATTCCACGCACTTACACGAGTCTGAATTGTATATTGATTTTGCTAACTTGCGATGTGTTTTGGCTGTGGGCCGGAAAAATTTCGACAAATTAATTAATTAATTTCATGAAAAACAGATTTTAACATCATAAGTATTTATTAATATATATTAAAAGCAAAATACAAAATTACTTGACCCATTCCATTCAATCAAAAAATTTCATAAAAATACATCTCCCCCCACGCCGACATCCAAGCAGAGCTCTACCGAGGTTGCGAGGATGGGACGTGGAGAGAAAATTCCAAATAAAACTACTTCTCACCTAAAAATTCAAATAGATTTATAAGAATTCACAAAGTTTTGTTTCAAAATTGGTTTCAAAATGGTTTCAAAAATGGTTAAATTTTATGTGAAAATGCATCGGTATTTATACCTATTTTCTGTCCCTAACCTCGCATGTTAATTTTGATGTAGTAAAACAAAATTCGACCTTGTTATTTTCTAGTGTATTCTAATCTTTATTTTTATTATTTTTTGATTTATTTTAATAATTTTTTATTTAGAATTTTTATTGAATTATTTCTAATTCAAATTCTTTGATTTAAATTTCATTTTCATGAACTTTTATTAATTTATCAAATTTCGGTCGAATTTGTTGGGTTTTCATGTTATGTTTGTGTTTGTATCGTGCGGATCTTGTTGCATTTTGTTATTATTTTAATTTATTTTTATGTTTATTATTTTATATGTAATTCTCTTTTTCTCATATTTGGTAGTGTTTAATTGATGTTTTAATAGGTTTATTTTAAATTTGCTTGTTATGTTTGCATGTGTGTTACCGATCCATTTAAACATTTTCCAAGGCCGTATGATTTCTGGCCCAACAATATAAATGGTCATTTTACGGTCAAATTTTCTTGTTATTATGTTATTTTTTATGTAGATTTCGTGCGGTTCTTGATGCATTTTGCATTTATTTTATTTTACTTTTATGTTTTTGATTTTATATTTATTTATATTCTCTCAGATTTTAAAATGTTTAATTGGTGTTGTATATTGTATTTTAAGTTATCTTGGTGCTGGGTTTTCGTGCTGTATTACTGATGCATTTAAACAATTCTCAAGGCTATTTTTGTGCTGGCCCAACAAAGAATATGATTTTTACTCGTATAAGAAAGTCATAAATCATATAGTCTCGTAGCAGATTTTACAGATTGCTTTTACCCCTGAAAACTTTAATGTGTTGAATTCGCTAGCAAAAAGATTCACATGACATGTTTATTTGGAAAATCTATGAAGTTCATTTTCCGTAACAACCAAAATCATAATAAAAGATGATTTACTTGAATAAATTGAATTACTTGCATCTACTTGCAGAAATAAAATAAATAAATAATCCCTTGCTATCATAATTTTATGCAATTTTTATTGAAGAATATTTACCATTTTATTTTTTATGTAAGGGCAAATATCGCTAATTAGACGCTAATTAGAGGAGTTTTTCATGAATAAATGAAGCATACTGCATTTATTTCGGAACTTAAGTAACATCTTTTACAAACTTATGATGGGTATAGCTCGTCAAAATCTATTTAAGCATTAATAAATCATTACGAGTTATGTTCGTCAAAAAATGGCAATCGGTTAAAGGATAAACAGCCTTTACCCAAAAACATAATGAATAATCGACAAACGGATCACTAGAACTCTCTCCAAAAAACTAAATTGGACAAATAAATAATCGTTTTAAGGATAACTTACTTTTATTCTTAAAGTTAAAGCGAACAATTTCATTTCAGCACAACGCTTCTACGGTTAGTTTCACCGGTTATAGACTAACGATGCCCGATGAAATAGTGTCAAATTTCAAATCACTGATCTCAATTTATGACTCATTATCAATTACTGATTTTTTAACTTCAAGAAGTGTTCAAGCATTTTAAGCAGACTGTTTCATTGCGTTTTCATGTGCAGGATCAATGGGATGGGTTTGCCAAACTCATCGGTAATATACTTTCCTAGAGTTTCTTCGTTTTTTGTTGGAGAGCGACGAAATAATGGTGCGTACATTTGCAATTAACGACTTCAAATCTTCTACCAGCTCAATTTCGTCGTCTTTTTCAGTCAAATCACCAAAATCGTTCTCGTCTATATTATCTTCCGTGTAATTTTTACCATCAGTGTCGGCAGTGATGTAAACGTCAACTGAATTGATGGTTTACTTTGTCTCGGAAAAAATAAAACCACACAGAATTTTTGTTTTCGCTTCCTTTGAAATCCTAAAATTGTGACATCTTGACTTTGACTAAGAAAAGATCAAATAAAATAAAACTATAAAACTACAAAACTTTAATTACTTACCAATTCTTACCAATTTCAGGCACAATTCAAATCAGATTTTTAATATATTGCAATCGCCAATTTTTGATGAAATTTCTCTGTAAATAATGATAAAATTCAATGGGTTGAAGTAAATCAACAGTTCAGTTTTGATTCTTACCACTTATGCTAAACGTATATCACGAAAAAATCTTTGATTTTTCAAGAAATTTAGTTTAAATTGCCTTCAAAACGTTTTCTCAAAAAAAATGTTTGAGGGTTGCATAAAATATTTCGATTTTCGAAAATTTTTCCAAACTGTATTAAAATACCATTCATTCTAAACCTCCATAAGAACAAAGCACTTGCATGTGCTTCGAGAGCTTCAAGCGGTGCTTTGCAAAACGCATGCAAGCGCTTTGTTGTGAACGCTTGTGTGACCCTGAAAGAATATTCAACACCCAGCAAATAAAAAGTAGACATTCCAGACCCATTTTCATACTTTTAACTGCGTTAAGAAGCTTGTCAACATCAAATACTCGATTTTGTTCATAATAATTTTTACTCGGGTAAAAACATGAAACCGTTACCTGTAACTTCCGAACACTCATTTTCGGGAGAAAAATAAATCACAAGATAAAATAATTTGTTTTCATTATCGAAATATCGATATTGAGCCAAGTCAATTCCGATACCGGGTGGCTATACCTTAAACGTTAAACTGTAAAGTATTCTGTGCCAGATCAATATCTAAATTACCTTTTGACTAAATTTTGTTGTTTATTTTTGGTTTTTCATTATATTGTGGTCGTTTCTGTGTTTTTAGTCGTAGATATTTTTTTAATTTTTATTGACGACGTTTTATGGTTATTGCCGAGCTCTTGACACAGACACAGCGTAAAACTAGCCTGTAAATACCTATGTTGGGCCAAGACACGATTTTGTTTTAATGAATCGATAACACGCACGCAAACACAACACGCAGATGTAACATCAGACCCATAAAACATCAATTAACCATGCTAAAATACGAGAGAAAATAATTAAATATAAAATTGAAAAAACACAAAAGTAAATTAAAATAATAACAAAGTGCAACAAGATCCGCATGAAATAAACATAGAAATAACATGAGAACATGATGATTTGACCGAAATTTGACAATTTACCAAAAAAGCGAAAGTCCAGAAAAATGGAACAAAAATTGAATAATTTGAATTGGAAACAATTCAATTAAACAGTGTAAAAGTAAAATTGTCAAATTAAATCATGAAAATAATAAAATTAAGATTAGAATATACCAGAAAATCACAAGGTCAAATTTTGTTTTACTACATCAAATTTAACATGCAAGGTTAGGGTCGTACAATAGGTATATATACCGATTCATTTTCACAGAATTTTAATCAGTTTTGAAAATTCGAATCAGTTTTTGTAACTAAAAACTCAGCCAGTCTTAACCAGTCGGAACAGAACAATTTTCAATGTGAGTGAAAGAATGCTCGAAAAATTTCTCCACGTCGCGTCCATGCAACCTCATATGAGCTCTGTTTGGTCGTCGGCGTGGGGAAAGAGTTATGATGTCGTTTAATGAATGATGAATATTCAACATAAATTGTCATATGGTACTTTATTTCAATAAAAGTTCTTAGAAAACCATGCTTATGTCGAAGTTTTTCAGGCCCACAGCCGACACATCACCACAAGAAAATAAACTATACATACCCCAACCGAATTGTGTAAGTGTGGTGTAAGTCCGCCAATAATTCGTGCCTGTGAAGGCTATGGCGTGAGAACGCAGTAGCTGAAACGTAAATTCTCATTCCGTATAGGATAAGTTGGGTTGAAGGGGGAAAAGTCTTTTGGCTATTCCATCATCCCCCAATTCCTAAAAATTCGACCTTACATTATAATAACAAAATCGGCTCAAAATCAAAACACGGAGTAGTCCAGTAGGCACTCATAAATTCGTAATATCAACACAAATTCTATTAGGATCAATTAAAGGAAAGTGACTGGGAATTTAATGACAACAAATCGTTGCTATGATTTCTAAATTATCCAAACTATTATGACTTCTATCTTATTTCAAGTTACTATAACTTATAAAATCAACTAAAACTTATTATGACTTCTAAAGATCAATTATAATTCGCTAAAAATTCAAATCTAATTTGTTACAAAAAATCAAAAAATTGGTAAATCTCAAGCGAACCTTGGTGAAACTAAATTTCCACCTGACGATGGCGTCCTTCATAAAATTGACGTGATTTCATAATGATAAAAGATATAATTCGAGAACTCCGTTTAATAAACTCATTTAAAATTTCTAAAAATTCCCTTTGCAAAATGACATCGTCCTTAACCATTTCGATAAACCACGGTAAACCACCTATAAAATATTTAGAAAAGAAGATTTGGACCCCAGCCTCGACTCTAATATCAAAAATCAAATAATCGTATGCCACGAGTTCCAGTGCTACAGTACACTAGTGAAATGATAAATAACTGCGAGATAATGAAATCAAATAACAAATTTATTGAGAAGATGCATGAACATAATGTTTGAGTTAAAATGCATGGATCACAATTGAAAATCGTAAGTCCCGAATCAGTCATCGACTACTGCTAGGAACTACCTAAATCATCAACAATAACAGAGAAAAATAAAACCTTTCAGGTAAGCGTAAATCATAGATAGTCGCACAAAGTAATAAAATCGCATAATTTCCACCGAAATCCATGCCCCAGCAAGTTTCACCATAGCAGAATTGATCATGCACAGCAGCGGAAGGACCCATCTGACGTTTGAGTGATAAAATACCTAACCAACAAGGGTCTAACGACGAACAACTATTACACAAGTATAGCAATAAATCAAACGTACCGGATGATAGATAAATTGCTTGAATCCAATCGCTCCAATTACCATGACTAGGAACATGATTGAAAACGGCATCGTCTTATTTATCTGAAAGAATTAATTGTCATTAGTGGATGTCCCCATCGATTGAAAGCGATAGGATTTAAATTCGTTACAGTCAAAAACTAAAACAGAAAATCTCTAGAATTAATTTAATTTAACTAAGTCGGAGAAGAAATTACTTGTTTCCAGTTGATTACTTCCCCAATAAATTGTGAGGTAAGAAGGGACACCGACCGAGAGTTGGAAGTCAAATCGGTAACAAAATTGACATTTATCTGGAACAAACCGATTAAGAAAATTAACACACAGAAATCCCTCTCACCTATTCTGGAATAGCAGCACATAAACACTTGACTTTCAGCAATAGTGTTTGTGCTTATAATAACTTCGATTTCCGATCTCTGATGCATGCATCCCCATGCATATATAATGGATGCACTCGTTCACCACATTCAATACAACATTTTCAAATGCCTAGAAATCCTCGACATTTAAATGCAGAAACTGAAGATCCGCGAAGGACCGAAGTGAAGACGACGGAGATAAGAGAGGGTAATTATAACAAAATATTAGTATAAAATTTAATTGTTGCTCCGGAGTCATAGCCCATGAGTAGAACGCTGCCAACCTCGTCTGGTTCTGACGATGATTTTGGTCGAAAATACAATAAAGCAAACGAATCATTTTGAAAAACATAAATTCCGTTTTGTAACTTGTAATTATAAATCGGTTAAACTACCCAATTAAGCTAATAGTCATTCCCAAATTCCAATGAACAGAACTAATCAACCCATCTCCGTTTGAGGTGACCATGATCCATTCTCTTGCTAAGCGTGATTGTAACAAAGAATTGCGACTTCCAATTTTTTTTCATCGGTGTCTAAGCAGAACATTAGATTAGGAAGCACGTCAATGTACCGTATAGTTTTCAATTTAGCTATCTAGCTGAACCATTGAGATTAGTGACATTCAAATATTTGATATTCAACTTATTTTATCGAATTTTACGTTTAATTGTTTACTGGATCTTCCGGATTAATAATATTTAAGTATTTATATATTTAGCTTAATTTTCCGTTAAATCCAGTGAAATCCATATGACATAGGTATTTTTTTTTATTTTGTTCTTGGTTTGTTTATTAAGGCTTTAATATAAGAATATTCGGTATATCCAGTTTATTTGGTTAATTCCTGAGATAATATTTTATACGTTTTCTATTACGATATATATTTAGTTAAGTTATGTGAGAGTGACGTTTCCTATTCCCATAAGTGGTGGGTTACAGGGTTTCATTATTTGTTTAAATTATTCCGTGGTTGCCCCTGTAACGCCATACAAAAAGATGCTAACTGCCACTTGGCACCCGTTGCTAGGCAACGATGGTAATGTGTTCAAGTGGTGGATTGCCCGCAAAAAGTGAGTGTTATCGCTAATACTATAATTGCTCGGACAATCCTCGGGTTCACGAGCTGTCGATAGAAGACCTGTGCTCGCTTTTAATTGTTTGGTCCCCTTGCGTTTAAATTTCTATCGTCTATCCAGCTGTTCTACTGGCATTAGTTTGAGAAGACAAGAATAAGTGGTGGTTTTTATTTAATCCTTCACAATGTTATTTTGAAACCTTACGAGGACATAAATGTAATGAGAGATATACGGAACTACAATATAACTAAACAATGGTTTATTTATCTAGGAAATACATTGATTTGAAAATCGAGCGGCTCGGCGCTTAGCTCGCTCCTTGCGACCAGGTCGTCGACTGGATGTTGAGGGAGTTATTGGAGTAGGGGTCTCGACAGTGATTGACGTTGTGGATGGAGTCGGATTTGCTTCACGATATGCTAATTGAGCCGGGGCGAAAACTAGAGGGTAGGTTACCGCTGCTCCCTCTTGACAGGCGGACAACGCTACCTCTAGCCCCCTGATTTGAGTCTTCAGGCTTTTCACTAATTGTCTCTCTTCGGCCCACCCCTTCTGGTCCGCAGCTAACTTTTGATATAATGGCTTGACTCTCGTGGGGTTTACCCACGTCGCCTTGAGTTGTTGCGTTTCTCGGGCCATCTGTACAAGTTGATCGTGAAGATCCTTATTTGTCTGTTGTGCTCGGTTTAATTCGTTTTGAAGTGACTTCACGGGATCCATCTAAAATAGTAAGGGTGAATTTGATGACGACTAATACAAATATGAGCAGTTTTACTTAAACATGTTTAGAAAATGAGGGCTATAATAATGAAGAAAACGAGTCAGAAGAAATTTTGTTTGGAATTCGATCATAATGTTACAATAACAACGATAAAATGTTCAAATCAATAATGTTTATTCCTCTGCGAAGAATCGTTTGATCCCCTCTTCAGGAGAATATCCCGGGATCACGAACACCGGCCGCTTGAGATTTCGGATCGGTCTGGGAGAAGGCGGGTAGTTGTTAGCCAGTCGTCCGGCCGCCAGGTCATCTTTGACATTGGCCAGGTATTCTGTGGCCCTTGCTACATCAGCCTCGACTTGTCGCTGATGCTGTAAAAGGCCTTCCAGGAGCTCTTGGGCCTGCCTTAGAATATCTCGCGACGGATTGGGTTCGTCCGCCGCCTTCCGGAATCGCTTCATGAATTCCACCGGCGATATTTCCTCTGATTGGTTGTCTGCAGGCACATCAGGATATCGCTCCTGGTATATCCGACTCCAGGCCTGCCTCCATTGTTCCACAATGTGAGCGGGCATATCAATCATGGTTCCCGTGTGTCCTGAATAGAAAAAATATGTTTTCACTCAACATCTCTCCTACTGTTTTGATGGGGACGATGATTTAAGGGTTCACTAACAAAAACACAATTTCTTACGTCTTGTAAAAGAGAATCTCACTAGCTCGATCTTACATGCGTTACGATTCATGAGAGGTTGGAGATATTTTGTGAGTACGGTAGTTGGTAATGCAGATATTCTCGTGTCGTAAGGGTGCGTTAATCAAAAATATCTTTGGTACTCGGCAAAATAATATTGTATTTCATTTATGATTGTGTTTACCTAGTGTATGCCGGTTCATCAATAGTATTAGAATTATAATATGTACCCGTTAATTTACTAAGCATAATAATAATGAATAAATAATTCTATGACGCCAACCTAAAATCTATTTAAAGAAAAACCAAAATAAAATGAATCATTTATCACAATACTTTCTAATTAGTTATTTTGTTTCGGCCAGAACTAAATTTCATGGGTCCTCTTTGTTAAACATGGTTTTGGTAAATATTCGACGGGTTCATCTAACAAGAATTGTAAGTTGTTGGCGACTTTGGATGGAATTAAGGCATAATCATCACGTAATAATTTTAACTCAATTAGTTGTAGCGAGGTAGACCGATTGCGATCATTTGAAGTAAAGGGTCTAACTTGTCAGGTTTAGTGAGAGAGCGGTTAGATTTGGGTTGTCTGAGTAAGCATATGTGTTACCAGGTCTGCCTTTTTGGGGTTGCTCCTATAACTCGAATGCATACATAAAGTCATGATAATAATAATTAATTAGAATTTACCTAAAAAATCTTCCGTGATGTTTGGGTATTCGGACTCTAGCTCCTCGTCGTAAATATTGGCGGAATTCATGGCTGATGAGATTGCGAAAAATTGAAAAATGAAGTGATTCGGTATTCGATGATACATATAGGGTGAATCGACGAATTACAGTCGGCGACAGGAACTGAATGTCAATTATGATTCAATTATTGTGGTGAATCGCCGGATGTGTCAACGGTTTGTTTATTTGTCATGCCATTTATAATCCATTATATTTATTTTAGGCGGATAGATTTGTTTATCCGGTCGGTTTGAATCTAGTGCAGTTCATTATATGAATTTTCGTATTCGTATGGTCATAAATTTTCAAGTGAGTGAGGTATTTTATTATACTTGAATATTATCGAACTTTGTTGTTTAAGGAATAATAGTTAAATCGTGGTTTCTAATTGGAATTTTGTGTCTGGGAACTATATTCTGGGAACTCTCTCATCATTCTTGGGGAAATCAGGTCATCTTGCCACAATGGTCGAGAAAAATCAGTGGTAAGTATTTCTCACTGTTCGATGTTTGGGTAGTGTTAACATTCACGTCGTATTGATATTTATGGTTGCTTAATTTTTCATGACTAGATATTAATTTTTACATTTTTAGGGTTCGGTTTTATTGTCGCAAATTTACTGGGATGATTTTTCAATGAAACTTTATTAATGCTGAATTCTACACCACTCTCGCTATCGCTTCACTCAATTCTTCGACGATGATTTTTAATGTTTTGCGTGAGGGAAGATGATCGTTACGTAATGATTTTCCGTTTACTGATTTTTATTTTTATCATTTTTGTTAATCAATAAATTATTTCGATTATTTTATTTCAAAGTGGTTAATTGTGGTAATTTTAGTCAATGGCTTATTTAGCTAAACAAATGATAAAATTTTTCAATTAATTTGGTCACCCATTTTATTCGATCCATGACTCTATTCCCTGATCAACAAGTCAAAGTTCTTCTTTCACTCAGTGGATTTGTTGGATTTTTTATTGAAATATGATTCAAGGAGATTGGATGTTCATCGAGGAATTTCTTGGTTCCACTCACCACTCTCTGTATTTCACTTCACAAACTTACGATTGCCGCAAATTCACATTGATTGGTTTTAAATCTGAAGTTACATCAAGGAGGACTTTGTTTGTTGATCAAGAAATTGCATCGATTCTATTTAGTAACTATTTTATTTTATGGAGTTTAATAAATACGATACGCATAATTAAATTTTCGGTAATTCATAATTTATAAACTACTTATTTTTACCCAAAGGTTTATCTTTACGATATAATAATTTAATGAGTTGAATTTTCTTTACTTTAAGCAATAGTTACTTTACTTAAAACCAATGAATTATTTATTTCCCGGTTTTTACTCATTTATCCGAGTGGTAAATTTGATTTTGTTCACAAATGTTAATTAGTTATAAAAACGATTTCCATTTTCTTTAACCCCAGTTCCATTCCCTTTAATAAGCCTTAGACGCATATTGTGTTTACATTATATTTATTGAGTGCCCACTGGACTACTCGGTGTGATGATTTTGAGCCGTGTGTTGTATAAATTTTGGTCGATTTTACAGAATTGAGAAACGAGGAAGCAGCCAGAGACTCCTCCCTTATTTCTCGCTTCAGCTATAGGGATAAATATTGACGTTCCAACCCTGCGTTCCGCACACCGGGTCTTCACGGGCACAGATCATTGGCGATATTCCACGCGCTTACACGAATCTGACTTGTATGTAGATTTTATTTGCTTGCGTGATGTGTCGGCTGTGGGCCGGAAAAATTTCGACATTTTTATTTATAAAAACATTTAAATGATTTATGTAAATAATATTTATTAATTATAAATAACAATAACGTAATTACCCCTTTTCACCATTCCAAAATTTGTAAAAATCAACATAAAAATAACATAAATACCACTCCCCCCACGCCGACGCCGAGCAGAGCTCCATTGAGATGCAGAGAACGTGACGTGGAAAGAGGGTTCCACCATAAATATTTCTCACCTAAATGTGCTGAACGTAAATTCTGAATAAAATGGTTAAAATAGTTAGCTTCGAAAACAGTTCAAATAATTTTCAAAATAGTTCTAACAATGGTTTAAGATTTTTAAAAAACTGGTTAGTTTCGAAAAACGGTTAAATTTAATGTGAAAATGGATCAGTATATATACCTAATTTTCTGGTGTGTGAAATTTGATGTAGTAAAACAAAATTCGACCTTGTTATTTTCTAGCAAATTCTATTATTTATTTTTATTATTTTTTGATTTATTTTTAGAATTTTTTATTTAGAATTTTTATTGAATTATTGCTAATTCAAGTTTTTCAATTTAAATTTCACTTTAATGAACTTTAATTGGTTTTTTCAATTTCGTCGAATTTGTTTGTTCTCTTGTTATATTTGTGTAGGTATCGTGCGGATCTTGGTGCATTTTGTTTTCATTTTAATTAATTTTTATGTTTGTTAATTTATATTTAATTCTTTTATTTCTCAGATTTTATATGGTTTAATTGGTGTTTTCAGGTTTATTTAAATTGCATGTTATTTTTGCATGTGTGTTTCTGATCCATTTAAACATTCTCAAGGCCGCTTACGTTCTGGCCCAACATAAGGAATTCAGGTAATTTGATTTCCTATAAATTGATAGACCAGATTCTTAATATTCAAATTAGCAGATCCCATTAATGCGAGTTCGTAAAGTTGGTACTTGGAGTTAAATTTACCGGCGTGAATTTAATCCTTGTGAGAAATTATAAATTCCATCAAACAAATGATCAGATGATGTCTTTTGGTGTAATAAATTTTCTCCAAATACTCCTTTTAATTCATGATTTGTAATACTTAAAAGTATCTTAAAGGAGGGTAATGGTAGAATTGATGCTAAACCTGAATCGACTGCGAATAGCCAACATTCCGATTTAAAGTGTTTTATGCCCACCTTAAGCAACTCAGTAACTATCCAAAAATATTTGGATCCTCTAGATGTGAACAGACAAGTACCCTAAATATTATACAGTATAAAGGGTAGCGGGTAATGAATGAAAACCGAGAATCCCAATCGAGTCACAAATTTGTTAAAATATGTCGATGAAATACAAATCAATTCGCTACGACAGACCCTGATAGTAGTCAAAACTCGAGGAATAAATTAGAATAGACACCCCAACATTTGATTAATCCAACCAATTGGCTATACCTCGTGAACTGTCCATTCGATACAAGAACTCCATGATTGTGAGTACGTGTCCCATTAAAGTCCCTAATTCGACGAGACGGCCGTAATCCGGTGAACGTTGAACTTGTCTAAGTTAAGACAGAACACTAGACATCAGATATTAAATTAAATCCAATGTGATAACAGATGTATTAATCGTTTAGAGAATTCCCAGATCGACGTGTCCCGGATCATAGCTTGGCTCCCTGCACATTCGGCGGCGAGGTGCAGGCAAGTGATGTTGGACGCGATATTTTCGATATCCCGGGTTGGGGAATTCAAACCAGGAAATCCAGGAAATTGTGGAAGAAGTTGAACTCCCATATATAGCTATAAAAAGTGAGCCCGGCCGCAACCCTACCCGGGAGATTTGCGGCCAAGTCGAATATCTGTAAGCTCGCCTCGAAGATCACCAGAAAGAAACTGACAGGCAAGTGAAGAAGGCCAGGCAATATTTGAGGCAGGTCAACGCAGACATAGCGGCGGGCAAAATACCCAGTACGGATGGGTATGCCTCTCGCTACAACGTCTCATACGAATTGAACGATCAGAAACTGCGCGAAAGAACCACGGACATCAATATAGTAATTCCGCGACGGATCCTGCCGAGAGAATTACGGAATGAAGACAGATTCGGAGACAATCGCCGCGATCACCCATATGCGCGCGAACGAAGCAACCGGAAGTGGAATTAAAACAAATTGTGATTCGGCTCGTTGAGGCCTATGATCCAAATAAATGTTTAAAACAGGTTTTTTTTCCTTTCCTTTATTTCAATAGAAATCTGTGAGGAGATAAATGAGGGAACATAATAGGACAATTATTAACGAACTGTATTGATAAATCAATAAAACATTCGCAAATAGTAAAACTAAATCTAACTAGAATTTATTATTGTAGACATGAAACTATATCAGTATCCAATATTACAACGGGAATTGGACAAGGCCCATACCACCAATCGGGAACTGCAACAACAACTCCTGCAGTTAACCCAAGAGATTCAAAAGGTCAAGGCGACTTGGATTTAGCCGAAGAAAGGGAAAGCCCTATATCAGAAAATGACCGCGGTGCAAAAGGGGTGGGCTGAAGAACGACAGCTCACACAGAACTAGAAGACGCAAATCCGAGGTTTAGAAGTGGCGCTGTCAGCGTGCCTAGAGGGAGCGGCGGTGACTTAAATCGATAAAACATTAATAAATAGTAAAACTAAATCTTACTAGAATTTATTATTGTAGACATGAAACTATATCAGTATCCAATATTACAACGGGAATTGGACAAGGCCCATACCACCATTGGGGGCAAAGAAAAAGTTATTTCTGGGGTCAAGGTTATCCAGACCATAAACCCCACACCTAGTATTTATTGTTTGGAATATAATGAGGTATCACATAATCCAAGGAAATTAGAATAAATCTCGCCATTATAGAGATACACTTGTTTAACCTGGCTTTTATACTTTCATGTCAATTAATAAAATAAATTTTAAGTTTCTTACGCGTGGTTAATTTACCATTTCACTCACTTGGTTTAAGTCGACACAAGTCAAATTGTTGTATCAACAATTATATGAAGCTCAGGAGTCGTGAAACTGGATGTCAGTGGCACTCCAGGAAGCTTGAAATAGCCCTTACAGCCAGCCAAGGTTAAGGCCAAATTGAAGGTATATATACTGATGTGTTTTCACAAATTTTCAGTATTATTTTTCAGAGAAAAATTTTCTAGTATACTTCAAGTTAGTGTGCATAACTAGCTGAGAGCCGTGCATTCAGCCAATCAACACTAATAAGTGTTTTGACTGAACACGTTAACTTTCAGATAGTTCACGGGTATCGATTTATATGATGTTATGAATTAATGACAAGATGATTTTATGCCAATTTATTTGATTGATACTGCGAAGTGTTATGAATTATTGAAGAGATTATTTTATGCCAATTGATGATTGCTACTATGCGAACCTACGAAGGGATGAATTTATGCATGCCAAAGAAATATTTTAAACCCAACAATTTTGTGCTCGAAACTTTTTCTCAATTGATATGGTAAAATTTATTCTATTTCTTTTTCGGCCCACAGCCAAAACATATCACAAGACAGTAAAATAAAACACACTATCGAACTGTGTAAGTGCGTGTATAATCGCCAATAGTTCGTGACCGTGAAGGCTCCAGCGTGAGAACGCAGGAGCTGGAACGTCAATATTATCCGTATATATGGGAAAATGGAAGGTAAGGGAGTAGTCTTGCGGCTGCTCCTTCATCATCCGTTTCCTGGAAAATTAACATAAAAATCACAAATAACAATCGACTAAAAATTACTAACATCGAGTAGTCCAGTGGGCACTTATTAAATGTAATATGAACATACATCGATCTTAAGGACAAAGAGAGGGAATGGGCAGCGGGGAAAATTGCGAAATCGTTGCATCAGTTAAAATAAATAGCCATCGGAAAAAGATTAATCCGAACGACTAAAATCATGTAAAATAATGTTTTAAGAATTAAATAAATTATGTTGAATTGAAACGGGAAATATGGGCAGAACGCTGCGCAAATTTTCGGAAATCATTAAAACATTCATCATGAAACTGTAAAATAAGGGCGGATCGCTGCTCAAATTTTCCGAATTGATTAAAATGCTTATAGAAAATAGTGAAACAAAAGTGAAATGTTATTCGATTGTTAGTATAATATTCTTATAAACTGTAGAATAATGGCGGAACGCTGCTCAAATGTTCCGAATCAATTAAAATACTTATCGAAAATAGTAAACTAAAAGTGAAATGCGGCTCAACTGTTGGAATAAGAGTATTATAAAACTGTAAAATAAGGGCAGAATGCTGCTCAAATTTTCCGAAGCGATGAAAATACTTTATCGAAAACTGCAGAATAAGGATAAAAAAGGAAAATAAGGGCGGAACGCTGATAAAATTTTTCGAATTAACAAATATACTTAATCGAAAACCGAAAATTACAGATAGATTACATCTAAATTTTTATACAAGAAAAATATTTTATAAAGCTAAGGAATAATGAAGGATCCCTAGTGAAAACTTGATAATAATAATGATAATAGTAAGGATAATGGTAATTATAATAATAATGATAATAATAATAGTAATAATAGTGATAATAATAATAATAATAATAATAATAGTAATATAATAAATGTAATGGTAATTATATTGTAATAAAAATAATAATAAAGGTAATAGTAGTAACAATTAATAAAGGTAATACATATAATAGTATCAATGATAAGGCTAGCAATAATAATAGAGAACATTGTGGTTATAATAGGGATAAGGGTAAGAGAGATACTGTATGGATATTTAACATAATAAAGGGTTTACAGGCCATAGAAAGCTAATCAACACGGACGACGATAAGAAGGACAATTTGGAATAGACGTAATGATAAATGATATCAGAGTATAGGTTAATATTTGAAGGAGATAGGAGAATGATGGGACCTAAAAATCGAAATCGCGCACATGCCTTCTATCGGCAGCTCGTTGGACCCATGGATCGTTCGGTAAATTATAGCATTACCAATAGTGCTCACTTTTTGCGTACGATCTACCCACTCGAACACAGTTCCAACGTTGCTTAGCAACGGGTGCCGAATGGTAAGCAAAAGATATTTGTATGGGATTGTCTGGGTAACAACCATATAGTTTCAAGATATCAACATCCAGAAACCCAACACTACATACCCCTTGTTTTTGCCCCAGTCTACTAATATTTTATTGCAAAACATGTAGTTTCTGAAACCATTCTAGTTCAAAAGACGTACAGTTCAGCCAAACAAGCAAAACACGATATGTACAACGGAGCGAATGTAAATACCACTGGAAAATCCTGAAATGCCACTGTAGGAGTACCAATCATCGTTCATAATGTGTCATCTGTAATGCAATAACTCACTGGCCATTCTGTCAAGTTCATATGTAACTCTCTATGGAAATATTTACTCTCATCTATTTCAACAACTATTGCATATCCATTTACGTCGAATTTATCAATCTCAGATGCATTCATATGACGTCCTAGATCCTCACGTATGAATTCAAACCCAATCAATTATTGTATGGTTTTGTGAGACTCCCGTTTCGTGAAGAGCCTGTGGATTGTCAAAATCGAAACAATATATATTTGAAATTATCTAGCTTAGCATCCTGGTTAAAAATTAATCAAAACAGAAACTTTTTCCAGACGGTACACTGTGGACTTACCTATCAATAACTATTTTATATGGGTAGGTAACAATTTAAAATTTAAATAGCGGAAATTTTTGATTCGAATTAACACCTGCATACGCTCCATCAAAAAATTAATAATATTATTCAGATCTTACTATTTGCTGATGATTAGCTGATCAGATTTATTAATTACGCTAAAATTCCTATTATAAATAGATATTGAGAATCAACTGGAAAAACAAGATCGGATCAAGAGATATCGATTCTCTGTTGCTAAGCATGATTGCCGATGTTGAATACAAAACAAAATCATTTATAAAATGCTATCATAGAAATACAAAATTGCAAATAAAATAATCCAATTAAAAAATAGCTAGAAAAATTAGAAAATTTTCAATATTTTCTTTTTACATTTATCACATTTATACTTTGGAATTCTGTGGAATTTCTGGTGAATATCATTGTAATCGAGCGTGTCTGGATATGAGGGGTAGCTAATGAATGCATTAAGCATTTCCCGCTTTTCCAGCTCGTATATGACATCGTTAATGTCGACACATCGAGACAATGTTCCCCGCTCAATAAACTGACAGTCATGAATCCATTGGAGGAAATCGGAATATTCTTTCTGATTCAATGATCCGAAGAGATCAATAATGGAATTCTTGAAGTCATTCAAACAAGATAAAGGATCAGATCTAGTGATGGAATTGTGGACATCGGTAATATTATTTATGATATGACTGTATATTTCTCTCGGGGTATCCGATAAGGTTGTGTTTTGTAAATGAGATGCTACATCACAGTCGTTCCTCATTGACAATCTAGGCATAGGTGCGTACGTGAAGCTGCCTGCAAATTAATCAGACCCGTTAAAATAATTTGTACAATCATTATTTCGTGATAGTAATGAATTGTAATAAAACCGTGAGTTTCTTAGCAGCAGTTTTTAATTTTAATAATAATAATAATAATAATAATAATAATAATAATAATAATAATAATAATAAATAATAATAAATAATAATAATAATAATAATAATAATAATAATAATAATAATAATAATAAATAATAATAATAATAATAATAATAATAATAAATAATAATAAATAATAATAATAATAATAATAATAATAATAATAATAATAATAATAATAATAATAATAATAATAATAATAATAATAATAATAAAAATAATAATAATAATAATAATAATAAATAATAATAATAAATAATAATAATAATAATAATAATAATAATAATAATAATAATAATAATAATAATAATAATAATAATAATAATAATATAATAATAAATAATAATAATAATAATAATAATAATAATAATAATAATTAATAATAATAATAATTAATAATAATAATAATTAATAATAATAATAATTAATAATAATTAATAATAATAATTAATAATGATAATAATTAATAATAATAATAATAATTAATAATAATAATAAAATTTAAATAAATAACAATATTACCAAATTTACCAAATTTACCCAATATTTATTCATAAAATGAAATATTTCGACCAATAAAAGGCCCTGATCATTCATTGACAAAATTTACCAACTCTCTCGCTTTCTCAAAAAATATATTTATTTAAACAAATTTTCCAAATTTTAAAATTCGATTCACCGTATTAATAATTTATTAGATTAGAATAAAATTAAAAATATTTTAAAAATTAAAAATTATTTATTCACTCTAAAAAACTTACTAAATATTTTAAAATCAAATTCACATTTCAGAAAATAAATATATTAACACTTTGATATTCTTTTATAAAATTTTGAATTTTCGACATTTACCTGGCTAGGTATGATAGATAAACTTTAAAATCTTTTTCTTTGTTGATATAAAAATATATTTATTTAAACAAATTTTCCAAATTTTAAAATTCGATTCACCGTATTAATAATTTATTAGATTAGAATAAAATTAAAAATATTTTAAAAATTAAAAATTATTTATTCACTCTAAAAAACTTACTAAATATTTTAAAATCAAATTCACATTTCAGAAAATAAATATATTAACACTTTGATATTCTTTTATAAAATTTTGAATTTTCGACATTTACCTGGCTAGGTATGATAGATAAACTTTAAAATCTTTTTCTTTGTTGATATAAAAATATATTTGTTGAATGCAGTTGAGTGAAGGAAAATATCAATCAGGGAAGAAGAGTTGTTAAACTTTGTCTGTGAGTGATCAGGGCCTTTTGGTTCCTTGACACCTCATCATTGCAACATTTCATCACTAAGATGCATGTGATCTTAAGATCACAGAAAAACTGGCCTTGCAACTCTCTATGATGAGCTAGTAGGAGGTTTTCCAGATGAAGATAGCTGGAATCAATTGATGGGATATTTTGAGTCAACCTATATAAGAGGCCCAGCTGGAAGAGATCCCTTCTTCCCAATAAGGATCTGGAATCACTATGAAGCTGGCAGGACTGAACTTCCAAGAACCACAAACTGTTGAGGGATTCCACAATGCTCTGAAGACCTTGTTCAACAGCAGCCATCCAGGAGTGTGGGATATCCTTGATGGATTAAGAAAGGACATTGCCAGCCACTGCAAAACACTGGCAGATGCTGAAAATGGTCGCCCACATTCAAAAAAGAAGAAGTATAGGGAATTAAATGATAAGGTAATCGCTGCTGTACAGGAGTATTACAATGAAGAAGATAAAATGAAGTACTTGAGAAAATTAGCTAATTTACAGTAGCATACCATAAACTCAAAACTTAATCTCGTGATTTGATGCATTTTTGTGTGTTTTGGCATTAAATTTGTTTTGTGTGTAATGTCTTTGTGTTTTACTGTAATGAATTCTGTTGTAGGATAATAGATAAATGCACTTTATGCAATGATGAAATGTTATGGCGATGAAATACTATAATGATGAATTGCTATAATGTCCAAATGTGCAATGATGAAATGTATGTATGATGAGGTGTCTGGTCACCGGGCCTTTTATAGGACGAAATATTTCATATTTTATTTTATGAATAAACATTGCGGTAATTGGCTAACATTGTTATTTATTTAAATTTTATTTATATAATGATTCCGCTATCGACAAAGAAAAAGATTTTAAAGTTTAATAATAATAAAAAAATTATTTTGTGTTAGATGAAACATTCAAAGGAAATAGTATTTATAAATTAAAATAAAGCACAAATCCAACATGTATATTATACTACAACATATTTCGACAGACTCACTCTCATAAACCAAGTAGATATAAACTTGAAACTAAAAAAAAATTAACAGAATCTTTTCAGATATAAAAAAAATTTGTTTAATAGTTTATTCTAAATATATATGTTGGATTGGGCCTTTATTCTCTTCAAAAAATGAATATTAAAATGCTATTTATTAACTAATAATAAGTTGTTTTCATATTATATTGTTTTTAAATAAAAATTTAAATTATGATTGAAACGATAAATAATTTTGGATTCATTGCACAAATAACCTAGAGATATTTTAAATTTCAATATCTGAAAATTAACCACTTAACGCGCATACTCGAGTTAATTCGAGCGCGCTAAACCGGCCAAATTGTGCACACTCGAGCGGCGTCACATTTTATGCCGCTAAAATATTTACACTCGTAAATAATCGAACATTGAAAATAACTCAATAAAAACTAGTTAAAATATTCGTTTTTCTGATATCCATCATTTTAACTCTATATTGCAAGCTATAAAGTTAATAAAATATGGCCTTTTAGGACGATGTTTATAAACAGTTGCATTTTGTTTACCAAAAAAATTGTGTAAATTGGATATTTAGTGTTTAAAAAAGATTTGTTTTCTAATGATCAAGTAAGGAATATTATTCTATTTGACATTTTATTCTAGTAAAATATATATTGAAAAATGAGCGATTCCGAATCTGAAAATGAATACCCAAATTTGTCAGAAAGTGGTTCAGAAGATTCTGATAACTATTCCAGTGATTCTGAAGCAGATAAGTCATAGCCAACCAAATCCACCTCCACCAAGATTTCCATTTGTTGGCGCTTCAGGACCGACTTTCTTTTTTGACAATAATTTTGATGTGTTGGAGTATTTTAAATTATTTTTTGGAGATTCTGTGATGAATATTATAGTATTAGAAACGAATAGATATGCTGAACAACAACTTGGCGGACCTACCACTCAATGGAAAAATGTCGATAAAAATGAAATGATGATATTTTTTGCAATCTGTATAATTCGTTACAAATTTAGATTCAATTAAATATTTTCACAGTTAAAAATTTGTTTTTTTCTTCAAATAGTAACTGAAAAATAAAATTACAATAGTCGATCCGTGATGCAATTGAAAATCCACTACAATTATTTATCCGCTATTTCTATTAAATTTTGAACAATTTAGCATTTTTTTGTTGGGTTTTAGTGAAAATAAGGTTCAAATATGTATTTTTTCAAATAAAAAAAATTGTTTTTTATGCCGGTTTTTTTCAAAAAAAGTGTGCGTTAAGGAGTTAAATAGAAGAAATATTATAGAAGCTGAAAAATTGTTGAAATACATCGATGATTGGCTCGGAATCAACGATTTAGGTTTAATTGGAATTTTCGATTTACTTCTGACTGAAGAAGCCAATATCCTTTGGAAAGATTTCAAGAAGATAGGCTTAACTGATGAAGATGCAAGAAGCTGGTTTATTGACACGCTTACGTCACAAAAATCAATTGTAGATAAAATATACGAGTTAGCTCGTATGAAACAAGAACAAAATTTGCAACTTTAGAATTGAGAGTGAAGATGGCAGATGACATTTTTGATTGTGGTATCTCAAGAGAAAAAATTGTTCGATCTATCGCCATAAATCATTTTAATAATATTTTATTCGTCTTCAAAATCAAATTTGTGACCGGTTACCACTTTTCCCACTTAAAAATATTGATTTTTACTTTTTTCAAAATTTTAAATAATTTTAATTGTCTACAAAATTTGACTATGAATACCTTAAATAAATCTGATTCATAGTCAAATTTTGTAGAAAATATTATGTCACTTATAAAGAAATTAGAGGTGAAAAACAAAAAAAGTCCTTATAATATAATTTTAATTGATTTTGATAATTTTTAAATTTATGTTTTTATTCCTGTTTTATTATAACCCCAGCAATTGTTTAATCTTTAAATTAAAATATCACGGTCAACAAATCAGACGCTTATTAGGATGCTTATCTAAGATAGGAATTACCTTTCAATGTGAGATTTTATTTGGAAATTGTCACTGGCTAAGACTTTTTCCTTGATTGGCATTGTTGGAAATGCCTGTGTATCAAGGATTTTCCGACAGGGTCCAGGTGTTCTTAATTTACTTGGTGTAGGTTCCTGAGTGTACTTCCAATGTATATTTCTTTGCATGCATGCACCTGATGCAGGAGACAACGTTTTTTCGGAGACATATCTTCTTTGGTGTCTGACAATTTTCCATTGTGCAAGTGTTTTATATTTTCGTGTTGTTTGCCAGCGCTGGCCTTAGGGTCCAAGACTTGTGTGATATACTAATTGGGAGGCCAGAGCGATTTAGCTCTTTCCGGATTTTGAAGTCGAGCGTGTCGCTGATAAATGGGATGCTTAGATAAAAGTATTTCTTCTTTTTCTGTGTTCTGTCTATAGGTGTTTTTGGTTTTGAATGTCCTCATTGTGATACCCATTACTGTTTATAGTTCTCTTCACCTTAAGTACATCGATTGGATATTCTCTGCTTCTCTTTGCTTGTGCCATTAACCATCCGCAGATATGGAAATGATGATATAATAATAATTGTTAAATTTAATTGATTTAGTTACTTCATTTTGGAACTTTTAATTCTTTCATTTTGATTTTTCTTTATTCGATTTAAAAAGGAAGTGATTCTTGATGTGAAATATTGATTTTTGAGTGCAGTGCGTAATTTTGTACTATAGTCAGAGGACTTTTAAAAAAAGTGCACTTTTTGCACCCTACTAATGTGCTAATATTGATTGAAAATTATTTTTTTGATTTTTTTAAATAATATTTAATAAACGAAAGGTTGGAATTCGAAAGTTGGGTGTTATGAGGTTATTATAAGTTGAATTAAAAATTTTGGGAATTACGTTGTTATTTTATTAAAAATGTCTACTGGAGTTGTTTTGGCGCCAAAGCATTTTGAGAAACAAAAATGGGATAATTACTTTTCGGTAATACAGATGGTGATAAATTGATCGATGTGACTGAAAACGCTCCTCAAGAAGCTACATGTGAATATTTTGTGGCTGATTTAAACGAGGCTTGTTAGTAACAAAAGATTCATATGCTTTTTATGAATACGACTTATCAAAAGAAAATAGCCAGTTGATTTTTGTTATGTGGATTCCAGACGTTATAACAGTTAGAGCTAAAATGTTATATGCTGGCTCGAATGAAGACTTGACAGCGTTGTTTTTTAATTAAATTTGACCTTAAAACGACCTTGAGCTACTTTTCAAAACCATTTTCTAGCTTAATATTTATTCTAAGGAGGGTTGACCTATATGTGACGGGCTTAAATTTTACTACAATGAAGCAGAATCAACAATAATAATAATACTCTAATAAATAATAAAAACATTAGCATATATTAATAAGCGTAATAATTAATCAAAATAAATAACAGTAATAATTTTTATTGTATTTATTATTATTATGAATATTTATTGTTATTGATTATTATTATTTTCAATGTTTAAATTCTTTTTTTATATATTGTTAACTGTTACTAAGGAGAATGATTATAAATATTCATTAGTAAAAATGAATTATAATAGATCGTCAATACCAAAATAATTTTAAATTATATGTGATTTATCACAAGTAATAGTTAAGTCAATTCAGCAATTTATAATATAACATTATTTTAAAGCTTGGTTAATTTAATTTAAAAAAGGATATTTCGCTTATATTGTTAAAAATATATAAAGATAAATTATATTGTTATTAATTTGACGATTATCGATATATTATGAATTTAACTAACATTCGTAACCAGCTGAATTCATTTCGGGGTTGGCATTGGAAACGTTTTTATCTGAAATATAACCTGATAAAATAATAAGGTAAAATAAAATGTTTGATAATCATTATTTAACAAATTAACCTCTGATGAACTCATAAACTTGTGGATGATATTCATTCAAAAATTCCAAAAATAAATTTTTTGTTATGCGATTTCCCTTTTGTACAATTTCAACTATTAGTCTCATTTTAACATGACTTGGATTGCTTATTTCAACAATATTATTCTTAACAATATTATGATAAATAATTTAATTACGTTTGGTAATTCTTACATAATCAAAACCATTAATGTGCTGTTTCAAGTTACATATAAGCTCTTCTATTTGACCAGACGTTGTTAGTTTGCAAATTTCACTAATTTTTATATCAATAGCACGATTAAATGTATCTTCAAAATGAAAAAAATTCATTATTAGTTTATTTGAATAATTTGCATTATTTGACCTTTATTTAAACAAATAAATTGAATTAATGATAAAAAATTTGATCTTTATCTTTTAAAATTCTTTTTAAAAAATTTAATAAACATTTACTTAAGTGTCAACTCATATACTTCACTAATATTTTAAAGTAAAATTTTTATACACATCGGACACGCTTTCGAATTCGTTCGACCTTGACCGGGTTTCCTTTCGTGATCCTTAGTCGTGGAAATTGGTGTCTTGTTTTGAACGCTGGTCCAGAATGCAACTTGAACGAGTTCAAATAATAAGTCATCCGATCGGGGTGAAATTATGTCGCTTTCCGAAGATTGCAGCGTATTATATGTATTACCTTTATTAATTGTTACTACTGCTGGGCACTGATGGGTCCTTAAAATAGTTTTGAACTGCCTAAGGGTTATCATCCCCACCTAGCGCCTGCATAAGAATTTGAACCGCTAGTCACTCATCATAAATGACGTTGGTACTGTGAACTAGTGGGTGGAAGGTTAGCAAAAGGTGAGCTCCTTCTCAAGAACTGCTAATGCCCTAACCCCCCTCAGGTCCATGAGCTGTCATAGAAGACTTCATGCTCTTACTTAATTGGTCCTCCTTTCATCTGTCTATTTGCTAATTATCTAACCATTAGATCACTCTGTTTCCCCATATTCAACCACTCTAGTCATATCTACCTGTCAATAACAAACAAATTTAATAACAAGTTATCAATTTCTATTATAATCGATAAATAATTAACATATATGGATTACATAGGTAATAAGTAATTAACATCTACAAATTTAATTCAGAAAAATTCAGTTAAATACAAAATTTCGCCATCAAAACCCATTGGCGTCCAAGATGTGCCCCAACAGGCGTGCACGATTTACTCTGGCCTGTCGCTCCCTTTCTCTTTTGTTGGGCCGGTTCTTTCTGCGGTTCCTCTTCGGCAACCCTTCCGGTGTAGGTGATGGACCTGTTATCATTTGTCCAATGCCAGTGTCTTTACCGGTGGCATTCCTTAACACTATCGCCTGTTGTTCTTCAGACAGGTTGACTCCACTCTGTAGGAGGCCTGTCCGGATGTTGTCTCTCAACTTCCACTCTGCGACCTGTCTTTCTAGATCCTGGGCCTTCTGTTCGGCCGACCGCAGGGCTTCGTCCTTCTGAGCTAATTTATTCTTCAATGTGTCGATCTCTTCTTTCAACTTGATTGCCTTCTCGGGGCGGAGCCATGTCTGCTCCATGTAGCGACACTTCCTTACCATGGCCTCTGCCCTCTGCGTTTGTGTTACTGCGGTTTGGTGGTAACTGGCTATATCCCTTCGGAATTGTTCCAGAGTTTTCTTGTGAGAGTCCACTAAACAAAATTCATTCTTAACTTCATGTCTATTATTCTCTATGTACAATAAGTATTAATATATCAATATATGGTAATTATTTTAAATATAACAAACACTTGTCATCTGGATGGGGAAAGGATGGGTATGTCATTTTCTACTTAGATATCTTAAAGGAATCTACTAGTGTTTTATGATCGATTCATTATCACAGGCATTAGCAACACTAACATTGACAATACCTGTGATAACCAAGGGTAGTTACATAATTCATTATATTATCAACATTATAATAACATTATGAAGTTTGTATTTTTCTATTTTAAAAATTAATTTACCAAATTAAAATTTTATTGAATTCAAATATAAAAATTTTTAAGTTAAATTACCTAAAAAGATTTACGAAAATCTTATTGTAAAATAGTATTAAAAATTTGTTTCTCTAACAATTTAGATTTTATTATTTTGTTTTGCTACATTTTAGTAATTCACTCTTTGCTTTTCACTCGTTGCCATAGCAACGAGTCAACAATCGGTAAGTTTTCAAGGTTACAATTTTGTATTTCCTTTTGAATAATAATTTTAGGTATTTCAGGAATTCTACGGACCTCTACGACCTCCGCGGCTGTTTCTATTTCGTCGACATATTCTGTAGGGTATACTTATTTCTTTTTACTTCTTTTCTAACTTTAAATTGTAGAGATTCGCGGCCTATTGTACCTCGCCAATTTTGGGAGTTTTATTCCGATTATGGGAATTTTGATTGATATTTGCTTTTTCTTTTTTAAATAAAAATTTTGTAAGTGTTTCATTTTAATTATAATCATAATATTAATATATTAATATTAATAATAGTAATAATAGTGACTTAATGATAATGATAATATTTTAGTAATAATAATAATAAGCATGATATAAGTAATAATAATAATATTCATAATGATGCTGGGCACTGATGGGTCCTTAAAATAGTTTTGGACTGCCTAAGGGTTATCATCCCCACCTAGCGCCTGCATAAGAATTTGAACCGCTAGTCACCCGTCATAAATGACGTTGGTACTGTGAACTAGTGGGTGGAAGGTTAGCAAAAGGTGAGCTCCTTCTCAAGAACTGCTAATGCCCTAACCCCCCTCGGGTTCATGAGCTGTCATAGAAGACTTCATGCTCTTACTTAATTGTCCCCTTCTCATCTTATCTAATTTCTAATTTATCTACTCATTAAATCACTCTGTTTCCCCATATTCAACCACTCTAGATATATTTACCCGTCAATAACAAACAAATTTAATAACAAGTTATCAATTTATATTATAATTATTATAAATAATCAACATATATAGATTACATAGGTAATAAATAATTGACATCTACAAATTTAATTCAGTTAAATTCAGTTAAACACCAAATTTCGCCATCAAAACCCATTGACGTCTAAGATGTGCCCCAACAGGCGTGCACGATTTACTCTGGCCTGTCGTTCCCTTTCCCTTTTGTTAGGCCGGTTCTTTCTACGGTTCCTCTTCGGCAACCCTTCCGGTGTAGGTGATGAACCTGTTATCATTTGTCTAATGTCAGTGTCTTTGCCTGTGGCATTTCTTAGCACTATCGCCTGCTGTTCTTCGGATAGGTGAACCCCACTCTGCAGGAGGCCTGTCCTGATGTTGTCTCTCAACTTCCATTCCTCTACCTGTTTCCCTAGCTCCAGGGCCTTCTGTTCAGCTGACCGCAAGGCTTCGTCCTTCTGAGCTAATTGATTCCTCAGTGTGTCGATTTCTTCTTTCAGCTTAATTGCCTTCTCGGGGCGGAGCCATGTCTGCTCCATATATCGACACTTCCTCACCATGGCCTCTGCCCTCTGCGTTTGTGTCACTGCGGTTTGGTGGTAACCGGCTATATCCCTTCTGAATTGTTCCAAAGTTTTCTTGTGTGGGTCCACTAAACAAAATTAATTTTTAACTTTATGTCTATTATTCTCTATGTACAATAAGTATTAATATATCAATATATGGTAATCACTTTAAATAAAACAAACACTTGTCATCTGGATGGGGCAAAGATGGGTATGCTCTTTTCTACTTATATATTATAACGGATTCTGCTGTTTTCTCCTGATCAATTAGTTATAACAGGTATCAGCAACGATGTCGTTGACAATACCTGTGATAACCAAGGGTAGTTATGTAATTCATTATATTGCCAACATTACAATAATATAATGAAATTTATATTTTCTATTTAAACATTAATTTACCAAATTAAAAATTTATTAAATTCAAATTTAGAAATTTCCAAATTGAATCACTCTAAAATGATTTACAAAAATTTTATTGAAAATACTAATTAAAGTTAATGCTAATAATATAAAATAGTTTATTTTAATCTCCGTTTGTTTTTCCACCTTTAAATATTTTATTGTTAGCTTTTCACCCGTTGCCATAGCAACGAGTCAACAATCGGAAAATTTCCAAGGTCACAATTTTGTATTTTCTTTTAAATAATAATTCTAGGTATTTCAGGAATCTACGGACCTCTACGACTTCCGTGGTTGTTTCTATTTCGTCAACATATTCTGTAAGGTATACCTATTTCTTTTCACTTCTTTTTTAAACTTTAAATTGTAGGGATTCGCGGCTTATGGTACCTCGCAAATTTTGGGAGATTTATCCCGATTATGGAAAATTTTATTGATATTTGTTTTTCCCTTTTTTTAAATAAAAGTTTTGTAAGTGGTTCATTTTAATTATAGTCATAATATTAACATATTAATATTAATAATAGTAATAACAGTAACTTAATGATAATAATAATATTTTAGTAATAATAATAATAAGCATGATATAATTAATAATAATAATATTCATAATAAAAATAATAAAATAATTTAATTAATATGCATTTAATAATATCCCTAAGGTTAATAATAATGATAATAATAATGATAATGTCAGAGGTATTTCTAATGTAATTAATAAGCTATCCTTATAAGTGCTACTATATAGCTCTGGTAATAATGATAATGTATTAATAATATTAATAATAATAATAATAATAATAATAATAATAATATCCGATTCGTTCTAGGGATACTAGTTTATCCTCAATGATATTGTGTAATGATATTAATGATACTATATAGTTATAACAATACTATACTAATAATATTAATAATAATAGTAATAATATTTTAATAATAATAATAATAATATTTAAATAATAATTAATAATAATAATATTTTAATAATAATAATAATATTTTAATAATAATAATATTGATATTAACAATAATATTAGGGTGGAAACTAAAGATAATAGTAGTGAAATTTATATTACTAACATCAGAATTATGAATAAAATAATATTAATGGTACTATATTGGTTTTTCGGTAATAATAGTATGGTGTTCATAATGCTTATAATACTGTTAATAATATTAATAATCGCTTAGGGTCAATATTAATAATGTCAAAAATAATGAAAACTTGGAATAATAATTCAAAATAATTAACAAGAATTCACAATATGAATAACGACAATAACACCAGAAAAATAATAATTTTAATAATAATAATATCCAAATAAAAATGATAAAATTAATAATGAAATGTTTAGTATTAATAAATAAATTTACAAATATAATAGTCACTTCAGTAGTTGTTTTAGGGTTATGGAGTCGTGGATTTAATTCTATGAACTGAACGAAGAGTTTAAATTTAAGTACTACGATAATGTAAAGTCTTTGGGTAACATTCCCCCGTCGATTTGGCATGTAGATTGGATACGAAAATGCGAGTTATGGCCGATTTGACTTCCTAATGTGGTTAGTCGCGAATTTTAGTGAACTGTGTCATACATTTGTGTTAAAATAACATTGTTGTTTACAAAAATGAAATGTACTCTTTCTGACTCTTCTGTAACTAGTCGGTATATCTTTCCTTCTCGGTGTTATAACTTTATATTTAGCCTTTCCCAGGACCTCGACTCAACTCTTTCGAGGGTCGGGCGATAGGATTTAGGAAGGGGAGAATACTGAGCAGGCCTGGTTACTACCGGCACCGCGGCTTCCCCCACTAACGACCGGTTCGATCCGGGGTATCGAAAAAATAATTTCATTTTACTATCTTGATGCATGTAAATCTATTGTGTAAGTCATAGATCGGTTATTGTTGTCGAAAGTTAGATTATTTTATCTCAAGAACAAATCCTTTGATGATGGAGGTTCAACAACACGGTCGAATTCCTCGATCATGAAAAGACGTTTCTTGCAAAAGCTTTTGAGTAAAAAAAAATATCAATAAAAAATAACAAAAATTATCATAACTAAAATCATATTCAATACAATAAACTAAAATTACTTTTTCCAAATGACAATAATAATAAAGTATTATGAGCAATAATAACAGTAAGAGAGAGAGTGAATTGAAAAATATAGAATTAGAACTTAATTAATTTTTTTTTTCAGCCAGCTTCGCCTTATATATCGTGATTGTTGGTGTGTGTGTTTTGATGCAGTAAAACAAGGAATTCTCGAATATTCCAAATTTTAATAAAAATTTTATTCTTTTTGATTTAAATTTAAATTTTTACATTTTTACATCTCAGAATTTTTATTAAATTTTTATTTATTTTATTTTTCCTTAAATTTCCGTTTTTAAGTAATTTTAAATTTTCTGCTCAAAACCACACAGGCGTTATCGTGCTGGCTAAACAAAAGTAAAATAAAAGGGTTTTTATCAGTTTTTGCCCAACATAAAACACTCCGGGGCCAGTTAAAATTGCGACCCGCAATTACATAATCAAGATATTGAAGGATAAAAAGAAAACTTTACACTATGCACGATTACAGTCGTGACTTATACATATACATAAAATTGATTCATAATGGCATGCAAAAATTTTTAAAAGTATCAATAGGATAGTCTGATAATCAAAATCATAGGATCACAAGTATCATTGAATAGTCTAATTTGATGATCATTATCGTCTTTCTGCTCGTAGTGGGAATGATTTGGATTGGATTGGGTTTCGAAGGTTGAATCATCTAGGTCGGTTTTATCAGATTGAATTGTACTGACGAGGAAGATTAGGCTTTAGATTTATGGGATTGTGTTCTGACGAACGAGAGATTTGAGAGATTTGAGAGATTTGATTATTGGGTTGGATTGTAGGGTTTAGGTATTATTGAATTTGAGTTTTTTTTTTGACGAACGAAACGAAAAATTGAAGAGGTTCGATTATTGGATTTGATTGTAGGGTTGTAGTTATTATGATTTTGAGTTTTACTGTCAAGCTGGGACATTATATTGGGACAATCAACTGGCTTTATTGTTGAGGATTCGGTTTTGGGTTTACCTCCGCTTCGGACCATTCGGCATCGACTCCTGGTTCAACTTTTACCTCATGGCCCATTATTGATCGAAGGATTCTTGTTAACTCTTCTTTTCTTCGATAGGTGACGGTCAATAGGGTTTGTAAGCTTTCGATCTCTGCTGATTGTTGGGGGTTTTCTTTGATTTTGTTCTTTCTTTGGAGTTCTAGTATTTTTTCTCTCTTCAACCGGATGTTTCTCTGATGGTTGATTCTCCATTGGGTTTGTTGGGTTAGTTTTCGGTCTTGTCGTTTGATAATTTTCGTTAACTTTCGGATTTCTCTCCTCAGGGATCGTTTTTTCTCGTGGTTTCTTTCGTTTTTATTTTCCAGCTTTGTAAGATATTCTTGATTGACTTGGGTCAGTTCTTTCAGTCGATAGGACTCATTTTTCCAGTAATCCTCCAGTATTTCATTTACTGTTCGTAGGATTGACTGTCTTTTAATTTCATCGTTTTTGAATTGCTCACCTCTGAGGCTCGTTTTCGTTTCTGTGAGTTCTTTTCTTAGTATTCTCAATTGCTTCTGATTTTTATTATTCTGATATTGCAATCGATTTATTTCAGCCTCTTGTTGTTTGAGTTGGTGGCATAATCTCTCTTGTTCTTGCTTCCATTTTCTTCTGTAGAAGTCTAGAGGGTCTTCATTTAGAGGTTGAGGATCTCCTTGGGGTTTCGATAGGATTGCTGGTGGGTTTATACTTTTCGTTTTGTTGTTGTATCTTCCTCGTGGGTTCCAGTAATTCATCTCTATAATAATTTTGGGTTAAGTATTCGGTTTCAATCGATATAAGTATTCATAAAAATTTTATTTTTAGTTCAAAGTTTTATCAGTTTCGCAAAACGGTTTTATAGTTCCAGAATATGACGAAATTTCTATTTATTACGGTAATTCGATAACATGGTGGAAAGTTCTGTCAATGTAACACACTGTTTGATAATAAGACGTACTCGTTGCAGGAAGAAAGTATTCGGTATTCATCTTTTGTAAGTTTTTTTTCCAAATAAGTGGCAATTCGTATGTGGATTCCAAAACTTCTAAAGGTCATCAAAAAATTTTTAAATCTTTATATATATTCTCTTTGTTTTTTGTTTTGTTTTGTTTTTTTTTTTTTTTTTTTTTTTTTTTTTTTTAATATACGTTTTATACACTTTTTACACTTTGAACTCTCTATTAATTACACCCAGGTTTCGTCTTGGCTGGCGAAACCTCCACTGTTTTCCGTTGGCGGTACTGGAATTACTGGCAGCAGTATCATTGGCGGTTTATTTCTCAATTGCATTACTTCCGTCCATAGCTCTGCCGATATTTCCACTTCATCAGCCAACAAACGTGCCAAATAATTTGAATTTTCCAATAGATTTTCTATCTTATTTTCACATTCTGTTAACATTTCTTTTCTTACTACTATCTCTTCATGTGCCTTTTGAAATTTGGCTTTCCAGCAACGGGCTTGGTGGCAAACACATTGAACCTTATGTTCTAATTTTAACCGGTTTCTCTTTGCCGTTTCTTTGTCTGCTAACCAACGTCGCCTCACATCCATATGCTCCTCCTCGTAAAATCGTTCGGCTTCTATCTCTTGTTTTTCGACTTGAAATCTCAATTTGTGCTTTTGGACGAATTCTTGCTCGTATTTACGCTTCCAGTTTCTCGCCTGTGTCTTTATGTGTTCTAGTACTTTCTTTTGTTGTTCTTCCACGGGTTCCGGCACTTTAGTCTTTAGCCTTTGACCTCTTGCTTTACTAAGCTCCAACTTGCATTTTTCCCATTTTTCGGTAATGGCTTTACAGCGATCTCTTTCGCTATCCCATTCCTGCTTGTAAAACTTTTCATCATGTGCTTCTTGTTGTTTGAGCTTTGTTTTCCATTGCCTTGCTTGTCTCTCTAGCTGCATTGATCTGCGTTGTTCTTGTAGGCTCACATCACGAATTCTATTGTAACTTGTCGTCAGCCTTTCTTTTTCTTGCTTCCACTCGTCGAGCAATTGTTGTTGATTTTCTCGGATCCAGTGGTTCTGTGTTTCTAATTGTTCCACTCGGTCCTGCTTCTCTTGTAGTAATACGGCTAACTGGCGACGTCTTGCTTCTAGTCCGCAGATATAATCCTTCAGGTCATAAATTTCTTGCTCCAACTTTTCTTCCCTGGATTTGGCTGCTGCGATTTCTTGTTCAAAGGTCTCTTGGTCTATTTGTCTGTGCTTTTTTAGAGTTGCTTCTTTAACTTCGAGCTCTAGGCTTTTTACTTCAAGTTCTGTTTCTCTGGCTTCTAGTCCTAGGCTTTTCCTTTCTATTTCTAGGGTTTTTCTATTCATCTCTTCTTCCTTGGCTTTGAACAATATTTCGTAGATCTTTATTGCCATCTTTTCTGCTCCTAGTTGGCGATATTGCTTTTCAATCTCGGCTTGTCGTTCATCTGAGTTTGTTTGGCTGGCTTTGTTATTGGTTTCTCTTCGATTATTCATTTTCTAAATTAGTTAATTTAACATTGATTATCGCACACGATTCTACTCTATGATATAATAATTCTACTTCTATACATCGATATGTTTATAGTTTTTTTTTTGGGTTTAATTTCTGGCAATATAATAATTATAGTTTTTACAATAGATACCATTCACATACAATTTACAATTTATATACAAGATTTTTATGATCTTCTAAGGGCTACTTTCTATAGATTCATACTCTTCCTCAAGCACAGGAGGATTTTCCATTCGATCGTACCACGCTAGAATTTCATTTGTTTGTTCTCTTCTCAATCTCCTTATTTCTAACGCTTGCCATTGACTTTGTCTGGTGACTAGATCTCGTTGCGTTTCTAATTCCGCAATTCTTTGTTGCTGTTGTTCAATTATGGTTACATATATCATACTTCGATTTGTGATCTCGGTTAACATTGTTAGGGATTGTGTCCATTGTTCCCTGGACAGGTTTGCTACGCGCGCTAAAAAGTCGCACTGATCTCTCCATAAGGGTTCTGCTGATGTTTCATTTGGGCTGCTGATTGAATTTGGTTGTAATTGGGGTGGAAATTCTGGTTGCGGTTGCGCTGTTCCCATAATGGTTTCGACGAATGGTCGTACTTCGGCTTGACGTCGGTGATTTCCTCTAGATAGATCCATTTCTGAAGATTTTCAATTAAGATAATATTGATTTCAACTTTTTAAACTTTATACATCAAGGTTCATTTTTTTTTTGTCTTCACAATATACAATATATACTTTTATCTCATTATTTTACATACGATACTACTTTTATATAATATACACTATTTACACGGTCTCATCCTCTCATTACACAAACGTTTCTTGGGGTCTTATACGCAATTGTCGTATGCCCCCATATTTCTCGTTAGTAAGTTTATATACATCAATTTCACTAGGCCATCCTTGTGAGGCTTCTATTATGGGTAACTCTTTCATCCACAATCCACTTGAATATTGGCTTTGACTGGCTACTTCGTCATATTCATTGTTTCTTCCAGTCTCTGAACGTTCTAACGTGATGTCATATTCAAATTTTTCTACCATTGGCCATTTTCTTCGTTTTCTTGGTTTTGGTTTGCATTTTTTGATGACTTTCCACTGCTGAATTAATATTAGTGTCATTATGATGCTTACTACCGTTAAAGTTATCCATATCATTTTGATTGCGATTTTTGCTTCGTCTGTTTTCGCTGATTTCGTTGATTCCGTTATAGTTGTGGTTTCGGTTCTGATCTGAGCTTTTCTGAATGCTTTGCGGAGTTGGTGGGCTTCCTCCATTGAAATATGTCCGTCATTTCCGTTAATGTTCATCTTTGCTCGATTTGTTGCCGTTTCAATTGTTGTTGTTCTCGTTTTATTTCTGGTTAGGTGTTCCGGTAATATTATTGATTGTTTATACCTAGTCACTATTTGACATATTGGTCGGTTTCGCTTTTCTTTATACACGCATACTCGATAGATTCCATCTTTCTCTCTTGTTAACAATTGGTGTTGTAGATACATTTCATCCCGTATTTTCCGGCATTCGGTTTTAGCTTTCCGACTCTTCTCTTCTCTTTCATCTCTAATGCATACTTTAGTGATTCGTCCTCCGAATAGACTTCGAATCATAATTACATCATATTTTTCCTGATCTGGCACTACCATTATTAGTACCTCTTTTCTGGAATCTCTTATTCTAGACAAGTTGAGATCTTGTCCTGTTTGTGCTTCTGCTTTCTGGATATAGCTTTCTGAGCCTTTGATAGTAGTTTCTCTGGATTTTCTGGTCGAGTTGGTTTGATTTCTGGGGTTTCCTTTTCCTTTAAGCGTTTTCACTGCTACACATACCACATTTCCTTTATTCCCTGCACATATCACGTGCATTGAATTTTCTACTAGATTACCCATAAATATGGTTGTTTCTTCTTTAATCGCATTGATACGCATGTAGTTTCAATATTTCTCATGCATATTTGATCTACTCCTCTATCACCGTTACTGTTCATAAGTACATGATTGATTCCTGGTATAACTTGAAATCGTACTCCTTTTGTTACTGCCATAATATCTCTACAAATGTTATCTTTTATTTCGCATGATGCTTGTTCTCTTTCCTGAATGGTAAATTGATCATCGTTGTCCATAGTAGTGAAGTTGCAACTAATTCCCGAGTTTTCTGTTAGACGAATACATATTCCTTCTTTATTGTTCATCATTTTCAGGATAAACGCTTCGATTTCTCTTTTGACGCTTACTTTAATACTCCAGTCTGATTTTGCAATAGTTTTGATTATTTTTGGTATATTTGCTCTGCTCAATGTTTTGGTTGGTTCACATATCATGCCGTTTACGTTTTCTACACAAATTAGATAATTCATATTTTCGGCTAAATCATCCCATTGATATTGCTGGTTTTTGTTTAATCTCACTTTTCTGCATTCCTTTTCATTATCAATACAAATTTGGTGGATTTGCTCGTTTCCTATATTCGTTATTTTTATTGCATCCACACTTGTTTCCACTTGAATTTTTAATTTGTGTTTCTGTTGCGTTGCAGGAGTTATGTTGATCACGTTTTCCCCATTCTTTCTTATTTCACATTCGTAGCTCTTTATGCCCATTATACAGATTTTGTATGTTGAATTTCTGGTTGTATCCTCGAATACGTAAGTTTGATTCTGTTTCAAATTCCATGTTTCACAATGGTAGGTTATCCGTTCTGAGGTTATACAGATCATATTAATTTGTCGTTTTCCCGTATTCGTAATTATTATTTGAGTTTCTTTAACTTCGATGGCCATTTCCAATTTCTCATTAGGGAATTCTTTTGTTTCCGTTAAATTAATTGATGTAATTAATATTAATAATCTTTGTAGTAGGGTCTGTCGATTTTGATCCTTTTGTAGTTTTACCGTCTGTTTTTCATCTTTTATAATTTCGGTTGGTTTCTGCTTCTCGGTTTCATTAGAATCTGATTGTGGTTCCTTCTCACTGGATAATTCTGGGTCTTGTTTCTCATTATCTTTGGTGTCTCCTTGATCATCTTTATCATATTTATCATTATCATCGTTATTTCCATCACCCGGGGTGTTCTTGGAAATGTCGTCCTCGACATTTATTAATCTGATAATTTCGTCATATTTTTCGATAATATCTTTTTTGTCTTCCTCAATCTCTTCTAGTTCGACTTTCCATCCGAATGAATTTTCTTGTTTTCTTTGCCAATTTCGAACTTGAGTTTCTAATTCTTCTTTTCCCGATCGGATTCTTTTTGATTGGTTTTCATTGTCGGTGAATTTTATCTCTTTTCTTTTTAGAAGTGCTTTTATGGTTTTTGGTAAATTACGATTAGTTTTGATTGCTTTTTGTAAAAATATATTCTCATGCTCCTCGAATTCGTTTACATTTAATATTTTGGTTTTACAACGCCCTGTTGTCCATTTTACTAATGAGGCTGCTGCTTGATCATGACCTCTAATTATTGCATCCTCCATTACGTATCTATTTTGGCCACAATAAATTTAAATCCTCTTTCGTTGCATTGACCATTATAAATTCCATCGCCATAGCTTTCCTTGACTTCGCGGCATACGTAAGGACTGTCCATCCTTTGTTATCTTTTTCGTTCAATACCGAACCTGTTCTCATTAATTCTCTTAGCACTTCTGTAGTTGCATCGGCTGCTGCTGCAATCATTAACGGTGTTTGACCTCTTGAATTTTTCAGATTCGTGTGTTGTCCGCATTTTTCCATTGATTTAATTATTTCTAATGATCGCACTTCATTTTCGGCTAATAAACTGTGATGTAATGGTACGTTGCCATCTGAATCTGTGCAAGTAGATAATACCGGCATTCTCTCCATAATTGTAGTCATTTCTGCTTGATCTAACTTTTCTTTGGCATAATCTCTCATCATTGATGTAATTCCGCCCAATATTTCGAGAAAGCTTCTATCTTTTGTCCATTCTGGCATTATTTCTTTGGTTATTTCTACGATTAGATTCATTTTTGCGACATGTTCCATTTTTACATCGTCGGCTTTAGTTTTTGGGGTAAGATCCCATTCTCCGTTTATTACTTGTCTCAGCATACATATTTGCTTTGTTTGCGATCTCGTCATAATTTTCCTTGTTTCTGGTTTAACTGTTGCTGTTTTTGCTACAGCTTTGCATCGATTTACATTTACATAGATTGGTCTTACTAGCGGATTGTTAACTAATTTCACTCTTACATTATTTTCATTAGTATAGATGATTTCATAGGGGCCTTTCCCTGTTTTGCGCAACTTTTTTGCAGTTCCTGGTATGATTTCTGGTGTTTCGATTATCACCCAATCTCAGATTTTAAATTGATGTTCTTGCACGTTTCTCTGTTTGTCGTGTAACTCTTTATAACTTTCTTGGTTAAAACGATATTCATTCCGGCAGTTTTCCATATTTCCTGCATTCTTTCTTTAAATTTAGTAACATAATCATCAATTTCCATGTATTGCGAAACTGGTGGTTGGTATTCTAGATCCATTGGCATATTGCACTCTCTTCCATACATAAGTTTGAACGGGCTCATCTTTGTTGCTGAGTGAATTGACATTCGGTAGGCCATTAAGCATAAATTTATATATTCATCCCAATCTCTCTGGTGCTTGCTCACATAATTTGAGATCATTTCGATTAATATCCCATTGAATCTTTCGGTTTGTCCGTTTGTTTGTGGATGATATGGTGAGGTTCTCAGTTTAGCGATTCGGAAGTAATTTGTCACTTCGCTTAGTATCTCACTCATAAAATTGGTTCCTTGATCGGTTAAAATTTGCTTTGGTGTACCATATCGACAACATATTTCCTCTACTAAGATTTTGGCAATTGTTTTTGCTTTCTGATCCGGCATTGCAAATGCTTCTGGAAACTTTGTTAAGTAATCAGTTATTACCAATATATACACATTTCCTTTATCCGATTCTGGTAGTGGACCTACTACGTCCATTGCTATCATTGTCATTGGTTCTGGTGGTATTGGCATCGGTTTTAATGGTGCTTTCATCTTATTTCCTGTGCTCTTTCGAGTGGCACATATTAAACAATTTTTTATCCAGTCTTTCACGTCGTCTGTCATATTTGGCAATAGTATTTTTGTTTCAGTCTGGCTTCGTCTTTTTGGCTGACATATGTCCGCCCAATTTTCCATCATGATATTGTATCAAAATCTCTTTTCGTCTACTTTCTGGTAAGCACATCAATCTTTTGTCTCCGTCCATTACCATCAACCATTCCTTTTCGATCGTATATCGATGTCGGTTTTTCTCCATATGCTCTTTTAATTGGTTTGATTTTTCGAAGATTTTCATATCGTTTGAATCTAAATATTCGATTATTAACTTTAACTCACTATCTTCTCTTTGCTCTTGTTTCAGTTGAGTAAAATCAATGTCTTCTGCAATTATCATACATATACGTCTCACGTCATTATCCATTAATTCCTCGAACACAAATCTCGACATACAATCTGCATTTGCATTAGCTTTTCCGGCTTTGAATTTTATATACGGTGAATACTCTTGAAGTTGCATTGCCCATCTCATTAATCGGCTTGATGCTTCTTTGTGCTGGCCTAGCCATACCAAAGGTTGGTGATCAGTTGTGATTATTATTTCATGTCCCCATAGCAAGTATTTAAAATGTTTGATCGCTAAAATTATTGCCAAGGCTTCTCTTTCCGTAACTGAATAATTCCTTTCGTGCTTTTTGAACGTTCTACTGTAATATCCGATTGCTCTTTCACGGTTTTCCTCATCCCATTGGCCTAATACTGCTCCGGCTGCATAACCACTTGCATCTGTTGCTAATAGAAATGGTTTATTAAAGTTTGGATGAATTAGTATTGGAGATGATATTAGTTTATCTCTCAGCGTTTCGAATGCAACTTGCTGCTCGTTTTCCCATACAAAAGATGTATCCTTTTTCACTAACTCTTGGATTGGTTTTGCAATCCCTGCGTAATTTTTAATGAATTTACGATAGTATCCACATAAGCCTAAAAATTCTTGAACTTGTGTTACTGTTTTTGGTATTGGACAATCTTTTATTTTCTCTATATTCCTTGGATCAGGTTGTTTGCCTTTAGCTGATACGATATGACCTAAAAATGTAACTTTCTCTTTGGCCCAATCACATTTTGAAGGCTTTAGTTTTATTTCCATTGCCGTAATCTGACGAATACATTTCTGATATCTTTTAAATGCTGTTCGAATGTGTCTGAATATATTAGTAAATCATCAATGTACACCATACATTGTTTTATTCCATGCGTTACGAAATTCATGCATCTCTGGAATGATGCGGGTGCATTTGTTAGTCCAAATGGCATCTTTTTAAACTGGTATAGGTCTTTCCCGATTGTAAACGCTGTTTTCTCTCGATCTTCCTCTTTTACTTTGATTTGCCAGTATCCACTTTTTAAATCTAGTGATGTAAAGTATGCTGCTCCATGCAAAATTTGTAACATTTCATTAATATCTGGTAATGGATAAGTGTCTCTTTTCGTGACTGCGTTTAATCGTCTATAGTCAATACAAAATCGTTGCGTACCGTCTTTCTTTTTCACCATTACCACAGGGAATTGCCAGGGTGAACAACTCGGTTCTATTACTCCAACATCTAACATCTTTTGCACTTCCTTTTCTGCTACGGATTTCTGAGCTTCTGCCAGTCTATACGGCCTCAGTGTAATTGGTGTGTCGTCTGTCAATGGAATAACGTGTTGAGTTACATCACTTGTACCCAAATCTAAATCGGATGCTGCAAAAATATCTTTAAACTCGATTAATAGTGTTTCCAATTTCTCTTTTTCGTTTTCATTTAGCAGCTCACTATCAATTGTCCACATTTCTTTTTCGTCAGTCTGATCGCCTTTTAACTCTGGTAACTCAATTTCCATCATTGGTGTTAGTTTTCCTAATCTTTCGTTTTCATAGATTACTTTATCCTCTTCATCGAAATTAGTCACATTAATCGGGATTTCGTTGTCGTTATTTATATTTACAATTTCTCTTGCCAAAGGTAACTCTTTGCGTTCCTCGAATTTCTGATTCGGTTCGAATATCATTTCTCCCTTCACTTCCTCATTGACTTTGACATAACAAATCATTTGAGTTCTCCCAGGTATGGTTATTTTCTCCGGACATCTAACTTCGGATCTCATGGTACATATCTGTCCGGTTTTATCTTTTAATTTCATTGTTCCTAAATCGATTACTATCTCTTTTAGTAAGTCAGGCATTATGTCGGTGCCAATTATGCATGGTGCGTTAAGTTTTCTGATTACCGCCAGATAGGTTGATATTTTTACATCTTTATATTCAATCTGTGACTACACTTTTCCAACTACGTCGATTGACTCTTGGCTACAAGTTATTACATCTACTGTTGTTTCCTCGATGCACGGCCATAATCTGCTTGGTAGCATATTCATATTGATTGCTGAAATGTTTGCGCCTGTGTCGACCATTGCTTTCATTTCAATTCCATTCACTTCTATCATGATTGTCAACGTAGGTCCAGCAGGAGTTACTAAGACTGCAATTGTTCTCGTTTCAACTTCATTATCTTCATCTTGCGCTCTTCGATTCATTACTGGTTCAATGTCTCTCCAATTCGGTTCAAATACTACTGGATATACGTTTGGTATCATTCTTGTACCCATCCGCGGTCTTTCTTTTATGGTTCCTGGTTTTATGAGCTTTTCATAAGTTACTGATGGAATATTTTTGTTTTCCCATTGACCTCGATTTCCAATTTCCCAAAGTGGTGCGGTACTTTTATTCGTAGTTACTCTACCTCCTTGATTATCGTCGTCATCATTGCTGTCTTCGTCGTTATTGTTTAGTTTGTCATTTATCCATCTTTTCCATCCACCTCGTTTTCTCTCTTTGGCTTGATTTTTCTCTGTTTCCATCTTCATCAATAATTTGAATTTTTGTCCGACTTCCTCATCGGTTCCTTTCATTTTTGGTAGAATTTCCATTAGTCTCTTGATTCTGTGAATATCCTTTGAATGTCCATGGAGGACCATAGTTTTTGCTAAGAACGGTAAGAATCCCATTGCCATTTTCCAGTTAACCTTTCTTTCACGTTTGTAAATGTCGAAGCAAGCCAACATTTGCGTCAAAATTACTCGCACTATTTGAATTATGAGTATTACTCCCAATATTCCTGCCATCATTTGACCAAATATTAGAAATCGTCCCCACATTGCCTTCATCATATTGGATGTCGCATGTTTAAAATGTTCTGGAGATAGCAATAATTCGTAATTCGGGCTCCCACCGTAATTTGTTCCGCCTGCAATTGTAACAAGGTTTGATAAGATTGCCTGTCTATAAGCTGGAAAAAGCATATTTGCTCTCGCTGATTCTAAATCTTTTACATTGTACAATCCATTTCTCGACACGTCGATGGGTTTGAATTCTAGTTCTGAGGTCAATTCTGTTAAACCAAATTTCTTTGGTGCTAATGTCAGTGATTTACTAGGGAATATTATCCATCGTCCGTCTTCCTCTTCGAATAACGGTCCATATACATTACTACAATTGAATAAATTTGGATAAAATTCTACTGGATTCATAATTCTGGTGACAGCTTGTACAAATCTAATTTTTCCTTTGTGCACTATTTCTAATTCGTTTGCACATTTATCTCTTGGTATCGATGATTTTTCTGGTAGTCTCGCCGTTGTTTTCTCACATTGATACGTATACATCGCTTCTCCCACTATTCTTCCAAAGTGACCTTCTTGTAGAGGTAATAACGGAATTGCATTATCTGGATTTGTAATTGACATAGCTAATTTCGTTCTCAATATTTCTCTGTTTAAAGCGCAGTCGTTCTGTAATAAATCATGATAAACTTTTTCTATTGATGTTAATCCACGATGGAACAAGAAATCCATTTTATTGTTGGCATATAAATATAACTTTATCTCTTTATCTCCTAGCTTCTCTCTTGCGTTCGGTATGGTTTTCTGTGATAGGAAGATGCCTTTGTAGTTTGTACTAATTACCATCTCGTCGCATTTGCTGACTGTGTTTTCTTTTATAAATCTCATTCCCACATCGCTATCTTTGGATACAACCACTACTGGGGGTGTCCTCCGATTTCAGCTTTGAAGTTATTATTCGTCTTGAAATTTTCCGAGTTGCAATCAATTCTCTCATAGCTTCATCCTCTTGCTCTCTTCCAGGTTCTCGATACACTTTTCCTTGGATTTCCCTCGAAAATTGCTGTTTTTAATAATGTTAGTCGGCATTCCTTTATGGCTGCGTTATATGTCAACGTTGACATTCCAGTATAACATGATCTATCCGATGCAAGACAACTTGGATATTTTTTCATGGCTTGAGTATCCGGATCGAAATATCCTTGATATTGTTCCAGTTTCGTTTGATAGCTTTCAATTACTACCACTCCTTTAACCAATTCGCCAAGTAACGTATATTCTCCTCCTTGACATGATCCATCTGATCCTTTTATCCGTCCAGCTGTATATACTCTCGTAGTTTTTATCTTTCCGGCTTCTGCGGCTATTTCGATTTTGTTATTAAGTACAATTTTTCCGTTTTGAAATCCACCCTCGCACTGCTCTCGCGTTAATGTTACCACTGACGATTCGGTTCCTGGTTCAATGATTGATGTATATGAATACTGTCCACAATAATATGCAAATATCTTTCTGGTGACTGTGCATTCCTTTATATTTGCTTTGATAAAATCGGCTTCTTGATAGACGTTATATGATACATCTGTTGCAATCGTTCTTAATTTTCTTGGATTTGCCGCTTTACACTCTTCCGTGTCTTTTAATGAATATCTCTGACCCATTTTTATATCGTCACAATCGTAAACTAAAAATGATTCGGCTCCTCTGATACACATCATCCAAATTAATACTGTTGTCAAGATTGCGTTTACTCCTCTTCTGCTTGCTCTCGGATCGTTTATATTGATCGTCCCTTCAAATTCAGTTAACAATTCTCGTAGTTTTGCTTGCATCGTTTCCGTCTGATCACTTTTACTTGCTGCATTGATAAATAGTTTCCATCCACCTTGAGTTAATACGAACGGCTCTATTAATTTCTTAATTATATCGGTGATCGTAAATACGTGTCCATCTTGCGTATATTTCGGCATTCGTTTTTTATACAGTCCGATCATATTATAAATTAGATAGGCAATACCTACCATATATCGACTAGGGTCATCTGATCGTTTTACTAATTGTTCCACAATTGTTATCATTTCTGGGACGTTTCTTAAAGTCATTCTCACTTTATTATCCATGATTTTTGTTACTATTGGCCTCAGGATTGTCCATAATTGTTTTGCTTCTGGCTGGATGTTGTGTCTCCTCAACACTCTTTTTATTTCTGGGTTAGCCAAAGCTAGTACATCCGATACCAATTCATTTATCCACTGCGTTCCTTGTTCTCTCGTTGGCATTCTGCGCTGCACTTGTTTTGCCACTTGGTTGAGTACTCCAGTTTTGTTTTTGTACTCTCGTTTTGTAATTGTTCTTTTGATTTTGGCTTGGGTTCTATTCGATTTGTTTTTGGTCTGCCTCTCGATTTATTATCCATCATTGTTCCGGCCTCTTTTCGATCTGGTTGTCTGTTAGCTAGTTCTCTCGATGTCGTAGCTCCTCTATCAGCTATCCAATTACTCCATTCGTCTGTAATGGGCATATCTTTGCTAATCGCTTGTCGTACATTTTCCATATCCGTTTCTGCTTCTGTAGTCTCAACTGGTTCTCTCTGTGCCCAAGTAAATCCTTCTCGTTCATCGGTTGTATGATCAGTTTCAGTATTGGTTGCGAATAAATCGCCCGAATTTTGGTTTGTTGTTTTTCCTGCTACGTTCATGATTTCTTCTAGATCGGTTATTACGTCGTCGTCTTCGACTGATTCGATTATCACTTCCTCTTCTACATCTGGAGTTTCCAAGCTGTCTCTATTTTCTGGTGATTGTATGATGATTTTCCGTTTTTCGCCTTTTTTGATTAGTTTCTGACCTGCAATTTTATTAACAGTTAAAATATTACTTATTCTCGGCTTGATTGGAGTGACTCCGATTTCCAACTCGTCATCTAAGGATCTCCCTTCATATTGCAAATGAAAAGGTAATTCGTATGGCATCTTTGCTTTTATCTCTTTGATCTTTGTTGTGACATGCTCCTCTCTCTCCTCGGTTTCTATGTCCGGGTATTGAATTTTTAATCGATATTTTTCGGGTCTTTCCTCTGCCCATTCCATATGCTTCCATTTTCGAATTACTCCATCGAATTGTTCTGGATACCAAGAGTACATTCGTCGGTATTCCTCGATTTCTTTAACTAGTGTTCTCAAATTCTCAATTCGTTTACATGAATCTATTATTCCTTTTGCTAGTTCAACTGCTCGTCTGTGTTGATTTTTAGCACCCGATCTCAGAATAGCTTTTAATTCTCTACATTTTTGCGTCTCTGCTAGTGCAGTTAATTCATTTTTCGATAAGATCATCCATATCCGTAGGTAAAAATTTTGATCCTGGAATTCGTTTCTCTAACACGCAAATTCTTGGTAAATCTAAAATTTTCGTTTTCTGTTATATTGGTTTCTCTTTCCACTTCGAGTGTGAAGCTAATATCGTTATTTTTAATAAATATAGACTGTTCGCCTGTTACTGATTTTTGATCGATAAATTTCGGTGATCCTGATGCGATATTTTCTGTACTTTTCGGTTTCTGGTAGCATGTGCTTCGTTTATCCGGTTTATATGTGTCACGGTGACATCTTTCCGGTTGTCCAGGTGCGTTAAGCGAAATAGTTACTTTTTGACTAAATGGCCACGATAATTTACTGTCATTTATTCCTTTGCAAATAATGAAAAATACTCCCACATGAGTGTTTTTCCCCACTCCGTCTCCATTTGGATACGCTTTCATTTTTAGTCGATAACCTCCTGGTCTCGTATAGAATTTTGGACTTGATATACTTGTCACTTTCCCTTCTTTGGCTGCCTTTACTTTCTCATGCCAATCTGTAATTTTCCATTTGAATGGTGCTAGCCACTTCTCTTCTCGTAATTGTTCATCTTCTTCTGGTAGCCATTCTAGTTCGTCCATATAGAAAGCAGTTTTTTCCTTACACAGTTCATCTGGGGATCTCTTTCAACAAATCTTCCGATATCTCGCTCGGAATATATTCGGTCCATTTTGGTAATACATTTTCTTGTTTTAAATCCCAACGAGCTAATTCCTCATCCCATGTTTTTATCCACGGCGTTGGTTTACAATCTCGATCGTTCAGAAATAGTATTTTCCGGTGTAACTCCTCGTCTTCTCTCCACACGTTGTATATTTCTAATATTCGATCCATTTTACTTTTCAATTTAGTTTGGAATTCTATTATTTTTCGTTCCTCTGTCTTTTCGTCTTTGATTCCACCATTTGGCTCGTCCATCGATATGACTTTTATTGTTTGTCCATCATCCCATATTCCTAGGCTGTATATTGGAGTTTGATCGCTTTCCTCTAAAAAATTCTCATTATACATTAATATCACATCCTCCATCATTCCGTCATCGCTATTTTCTCTCACTTTAATCAAAATTTGTTGATCGATTATTTTTATTAGATCATCCACTTTACAATCTGGGTCTACTTCGATCAATTGTTTATCACCATTAGGTAACTTTACCCTCATTCGTATGGGTTCTGTTCCTCTCAACGCTCTCTGATATTTGCCATAGGCTTCGATTAGTTCACCTGCTCGTTCATCCGTTAGCGTCATAATCTCAGTATCTCTCACACTTTCTACGAATTGCTTCATCGAGTACGGCCTTCTGGTATTTATTTGATCGATAAATTTCCTCGTTTGGTTGACTGCTTGTTTAACCAATATCATTTGATTTTCTCTCCTAAGGAGTTCTTTCGCATCCATTAACTGTGGTTTAATTTCGTTTTCGAATATCAATTTAATATCCTTTAGGGTTTCTTCTAATTGTTTCTCTTGTCGATTCTTTTCAAGTGATAAAATATTGACGTTTCTCGGCCATATCATTTCATCTACCAAATGCATACCTGTTCTAATTTTCCAGCCATCAATATATAATTGTTCCTTTTTCCGGCCGTTTTCCATCTTTTCTTGTACCCATTGGTACAATTCATCAGTATTTGTTCCTGTTAATTGGATTATTTGCATCGGAATTTCTGGATGTTGGATTCTGATTTGATATTTTCCCGCTTCTACTTTCTTGAGTTCCTCTTTATATTCTATGATGAAATTTTTCCAAATCGCTGTTAATACGCCTTTTTCAAGTTGATACGCTTGAGCTACTAATTTTGTAAATTTCTCAAATGTTATTGTCTCGATAAACTGTTTGTTGCATTTCACTTCGTATACTATTTCATATACTTCGGTTAGTAGTTCCCATTCACCTTCGTTTATTTTCATTAAATTTGCGACCTCCAAATCATCTTCGTCGCTAGTTGGTGGAGTTCTAATTCGGCTGATATTATCACATGATTGAAATAATTCGCCTCCCAGACTGCTAATTTCACTTGTTTCGTCTTCTGGATCTGTTTGTCCGTCTTTTAATTGTCTCAGCATATTAATTTTTAATATTTTTGTTGGCTTCTCATTGTTTATCGAATTACACCATCTTTTAGTTGTGGCCCATCTCTTTTCTAATTTTTGTTTGACTTGTTCATCTGTCAGTGTTTCGTCTTCTCGTCGGATTTTCTCTTCTAACTTCTGTAGTAGGCTCCTTTGGATTCGATTTTTCGTAGCCATAGCCTCTTTTGAGGGTTTTGCTATTGTTTTCGTCTCATCGTTTTGAATTTCTTCAATTTTCATTTGAATTTCTTTAATTTCTCGTCTTTTCTCTTTTTTCTCTTTGATAAATTCTTGGATTCGTTTTATTTTCTCTTCACTAGTCAATTTATTCGTTTCACATTTTTTTATATTTTCTGGCAATACGTCCTCGTTAACACTCGTTTCGTCACCATCGCTGTTCACAACACACTGCTCCGCAGTGTGCATTTCGTTTTCATTTACTGCTCTCATCATATTTATACGTTTCGTAGTTCCGTTTCGGCGTTCCCATCTTGCTTGGATCTCTTTTGCCTCTTCCATTTGTAGTCTTTGCCATTCTGCTCTCTGTTGTTTCTGATTGATGTTTACTATTTGCTCTCGAAAATCTCCGTTCTCCTGCAGCATGTTTATACGTTGTTGTTGATTACCGCCTTTCATTTGTTCGACTTCGTTTCGCAACCGTTCAATTTCTTGCATCAAATTGATTTGTACGTTTGTATTTGCTTGGTTTGGTTCAGGTGGATTTGATTGCATTCGATGTGGGCAGTTCCTCGACACGTGCCCTACTTGATTACATGTGAAACAAGTTACCATTCTAGATTCGCCATTAATACGATTTCTGCCGTATCCTCTGTTATTGCCGTTTCCGTTGTATCTGACATTTCCGTTGCCGAATTCTCTGCAGATTACCTCTGTGTGGCCTCTTTTGCCGCATCTTTGACATGTTTTTGCTTTGAAACACTCACTGCTTTGATGACCGAATCTCTGACAATTCTCGCATACTGGTTCGTTGTTTCCATTGTTATTGAATCTGAAATTATTAGTGTAATTCAAATTACCGTTACCATTATTCATTGGATTTCTTATGGGTGGGGCCTTGAACATCTGTTGTGCCCTTGGAATAAATTGATTCATTGTTGGGTTGACATTTGTTATCTGACTGTTGTTAACTTCGCTGCTTGACGTTGTTGTAACAGCTCCTGCTGTCATTGCTGCAACTTGCAGTTGTGGTAGTCGGAATGTTTCGCATATATTGGCAATTTCAAGTGCTTTGTCTACTGTTTGCGGTGCTTGGCATCCCACGCCTGCTCTGATATCTTCATGTTTTAATCCTTTTATGAATACTGAGACGATTCTTTCCTCTGGTACTTTTTCGTCGCCAAAGGCTTCTCTTGCTAATCGCTTTAATTCACACGCATATAGAACATTTGATTCGTTTTGTTTTTGTTTTCGGTGTAAAAATTCTAACGTTTTTCGGTTGAGCTCTTTCGCGTTTCCGAACGTGTTAATTAGAAAGTCTTTAATCTCGTTCCAGTTTCTAAGTTTCCTTGGGTCTCGTTTGGCTTCTAAATATACATCTTGAGCACTCCCTGTTAAATACAGTGGCAGTCTCTCTCTAATTGCTATGTCTGGCCAATGACATATTGTCGTATACACTTCGAATTCTTTTATAAACGTCTGTAATTTATCGATACTTCCATCAAATGGTTCGCCTCGAAATTTTTCTCTAAACTCCCCGATATCCATTCTTTCAGGTTGTGATGTCATTTCATTGGATATAGGTGTCGTCCTTCCGTCCTCGGTCATATTGGTTAGGCTGTTGACTTTGGATTCTCTTAAAATACTGTTCTCCTCTTGGTCTGTTGATTCTCTGTCGCTGTTCTCGTTATCTGATGGATTGTTTAGAATATCCTCAAGTAATTTAAGACCTGTTTCCTCGTTTTCTGATTCGGTGTTTATTATTGTTTCGACTGATTCTGGTTTCTTTGACGGTCTCTTTGAGTAACTTCTCGATCTTTTTGCGGCTTGGTGTTCTACTGTTTCTAATAAACTGGGGTTTTTATTGATATCTGCTTTGGTTTGACTTCTGGTTTTTCTGTATATTCTATCAATTTTGGATCGAGTTTTGATTTATCTCTTTATTTTTAATTCTACTAGGAGTTATTTGAAATTGTTTTGATGCTTGTAATTGCTTTGGTACTTGTAATCGCTTGTTATCTACTTTCGATTGTTGCTTTGTTTGATTTGTTGGTTGTTGATTATTGACTTGATTAAATATCTGCAAATAATAACACTTCTTGTACATATATTATACTGTATACCAAGGTTTTTACGGTTTTACTATAATAACCCATACTTTGGTATTTACGTAACTCGCTTTAACTCGTCTTCTTGGGTATTCATTTCATGGCTTTAACCCCCCCATCATTTCAGTCGATTTTAAATTATCTATTTTCTCGTAATAATTATCTATATGGTCGCATCATTTATCTATTTGGTCGCAGCAATAATCCATTCTCCACCAATATATCCAGAATAGATTATTACTACGACTAATATCAAAACATTATCATAATATAATCAAACATAATTATAATCAATACTCATTATCAACTCTAGTATTCCCCAAAAAAAATATTGGTATTGTCGCATTCCCATATCCGCTACGTACTAACGTCTTTACTTCTATCTACTCAGCTCTCCCTTTTGCGCTCTATATTTGATATAGGATTTCAATCGTTTGACCCTTGGTCGTTATATTTTACACTACTTTAATCGTAATCATTTTTACTTTCATCGTTTTAGTTCATCATCTTTTATCAAAAACATCTCATTTTTCTCAGTAGTTACTTCCTACCTTAGAACAATTTATTTTAATTCTCCTTAACTTCAATTGTCAGTTTTTACTTAAACGTTTAATTCTCCATTATCACTCTTTTTAATAGTAATTCTCAATTAAATTCTCAATTATTAATTCTCACTTAAAACATTTAATTCTCAATTATCATTATCTTTACACATAAAAACAATTAATTTCAATTATTATCATCATTTTCTCTTAAAACAATTAACTCTTAAACATCTTTATTTTTACTCGTCGTTTACTCTTAATTCATTAATTCACAATTTTTGTCTACTTTAATCGTCACTTTATCTGCATTCTAATTTTTTTTCTACTGGCGTAATTCCTTCAACACAACTCTCACTTGTATTGACAAAATCATCCAATATTTTATAAGTTTTATAATCCTCGGTCCACGACCGGTAAATCTTTAAGCGTCATTTTATCCGCATTCAATTTTTTTTTTTCACTGGCGTAATTCCTTCAGCACAACTCTCACTTGTGCTTACAAAATCATCCAATATTTTATAAGTTTTATAATCCTCGGTCCGCGACCGGTAATGTCCTAGCCTCTCCAAGCGCTACCCACACGAATGAAAAATCTAGGCCCTCCAACGCCACGCGTTAGGTTTATCCAACCGTAATCTGTACGGTTCTTAGCATGTCTTTTGACCCAGTCAGTGTCCGGTTAACTTGAGTCTCACTGCCGATTCATTGTGAATTCGATACTCGGGATGGGGTTATTCCGGGTCATGTACCGAACCACTGCTAGCAAAAAAATCAATTCAATTCATCATAATCAATAAATCTAACGTCCTGGCTTCTCCATACGCTTACCCATACGTATAGAAAGTCCAGGCCCTCCAACGCAACGCGTTAGGATAAATAACCGATAATGCCATTGTACCTCGACCATCGGCTCCTCAACAACGGTTTTATGCGCTAAGCGGTCTACCAATGGTGTTCACGCCGGGTACGGTTCTTAGCATGTCTTTTGACTTAAATTAGTTTTCCGGGTAACTTAAGTCTCACTGCCGATTCACTGTGAATTCGACACTCGGGATGGGGTAATTCCGGGTCGTGTGCCGAACCACGCTAGCAAAAAAATCATCATTGGTACCATTTATCTCATTATCTCATTATCATTTTACTCTGGCCAGTTCTCATAATCATTTAATTCAATTCAATTCTTAATTCAATTCTCATAATCATTTAATTCAATTTAATTCTCTTAATTCAAATTCTTAATCAATATAATTCAATTCAATTCTCTTAATTCCAATTTATAATCATTTTAATTCATTTCAATTCTCTTAATTCAAATTCAAATTCATAATCATTTTAATTCATTTCAATTCTCTTAATTCAAATTCATAATCATTTTAATTCACTTCAATTCTCATTTTAATTCAATTCAATTCATTTGATTCATCATTAATTTTTATATTCTTTTTCATTTTATCAATTTCAAAAATTTCAACATTCGCTTGGCCAACATACTATATCGTACGGGCTGTCCCTCTTTCCCCCTTTATTCAAAAAATAGAACGATCGCATTAGCTTGTCCCTTACATGTGGTGATCAGTCACATACCAGAACTCACTAACATTTGCGACGGGCCCATTCTACTTATCTTACTCAGGGTGATCAAGGTTTTCCCGCTCTCAGGTATCGCGTACTATCGCGAGGGTATCACTATTACCTCTCAATACTCTCTCTCATAATTACCATACACTAAGAAGAAAAAGAAGAAATAAACAAAACAAGAAATAGGAGGAAAGTTATTATAAGCTTTAAACATTATCATTAATCAAGGAAATCCACCATCATTGAACACTCCATCATGCTTATTGTTTGATTTTTCAGCATTAGCTGTTTATGTTATGTTTCTGGTATTCACTTCCTATCATTTTATTCAACGACTTTATGATTTGTGTTTTGTGTTCTGTGTAATTGTTCGTTTTTACCTTTCGGTTGCTATATACCTTCTTTACTATTCAACATGTTGTTATTTGCTTCGGTTTATTATTCGCGTTCTCGTTACACGTTACTCACTCGCGACATTACTTACACATCGGTATACTCATTTATCATTTACGTAAATACCTTGGCTTTCTTTCTCACGCCAATTACATCGAATCTAACTCACTACACTCATAGCTTGGTCAATAGAAATAACGTATCGTTTCATAAGCATTGGTCACATTGACCTTGTGCACAGTACTTTTCAACTCAATTATCTCATTATTTACCTTTTACTCTACAGCTGCACATCGTCGTTCACACATCTTCCGCCAATCGAACTCTCACGTTTCTCATTATCTTTATCGTTACTAAATAAACGTTCATTCAAATGGGTTTATAGTTTTATACCAATCTATAATTAAAGCGAAGTGTTTATGTACAACGTTTGGCGATTATGGCTGTTCACGGTTTCTAATTATCTAATTAATATCAGTAATATATATACATATACATGAATAATGAATAATCAAAACAACAACACATTCTAATTTATATCAATTACGTCAGCAATATATATGCATTAATGATCAAAAACAACAATAATATTTTAATTTATCCCATTTATATATGTTGGGTTATTATTATTGTAAGTCGGTCACCTCTGACTCCTCGTGTTCTTTTCCAATCAAATAAGCAAACCCAACACAGAATAATTTTATTTGCACTTTATCACAATACAGATCAATCCGTTTGTTTCAATTATTGTTATCACACTTTCACTAATTGATTTGCACCCTCTGACAATTGTATGAGCCTGTTTATCTGAGGGTAGGTTGTCCAAGGGAGAACCACCCTTTCTGATAGATAACTTTGACTTTTTTACTTGGATTTGGATTCCTCGACTAACCTAGTTACTGCTATTTCCCGTTGATTCACTCTGCTCTTTCGTATCTGTTTATAATAACTTTCGTTTCTTGTCTGGTGAACACTGTCCCTTTCGTGATTTTCCCTCTTTCTTTTATACTCCTGCTCAGACTGTTTTCCGACGATTTTCAACAATATTTTCTGCATTATTAAATTATCAAGAATAATTACTTTCCAGTCCGACATTTGTCAACAACGTTTGGTCCATTACCAAATTACTAATTACGAATTAACTACTTCTCCGTAACTTAGTGGCGCCCCTTTAATGTTGTTTAGGCTAATTTATTATTCCGTCTGTGCGCCGGGTTTTCCTCATCTCTCGGGTTTTCATCAGCTCTCGGATTTCCCACATCTCTCGGGTTTCCCATTGCCTCGGGCTTCCCATTGCCTCGGCTTCCCATTAGTAATTAATTTTGCTTAATTAATTTCCTTTTTTATATTATATTATTTTCTAGGGACCCCTCACTAAATTTTTATTATTATTTCTGGACTCGTCTCTCAATTCGGCGTTCAACCATACCAATTTCCCCCGATCAATATTCCTTTCGAATTTTTATAAATTTTTTAATTAATATTGCACTTTTATCATTTTTGTGTTTTATTGATTTTACTGTGCTTTTTCGTGATACCCCAACATATCTCCCCCCTTTAATAAAGATTCGCCCTCGAATCTATCAAAATTTGAAAATTTGATTTGATAATAATAATAATAATAATAATAATAATAATAATAATAATAATAATAATAATAATAATAATAATATTAATAATAATAATAATAACAATACCAACAATAATTGTAATAATATGATAATAATATAATATTAATAACAAATCATAATAACAATAATAAATTAATAGTTGTATTATTATAATAATATTAATAATGCTAATAATAACTTAAATACTAATAACTTATAATAATAATAATAATGATAATAAAACAAATCATTACAATAATAATAAAAAATTAAATAGTAATAATTCATAATAATAGTAATAATATGTTAATTAATAATAATAGTAATAATTTGATATAATAATAATAATAATAATAATAATAATAATAATAATAATAAATCATAATAACCATAATAAATTAATAATTGTATTAATATAATAATAATAATAATAATGTTAATAATAACTTAAATAATAACAATTCATAATAATAATAATAATAATACTTTGTTAAAAATACAATTAATAATAATAGTAATAATATTAATATAATAATAATAATAACAATAATAATATAATAATAATGTAAAATAAATTATAATAATAAATTAGCTAATTGCATTGAATTATGCAAATTTAATTTTATCACAACTGATCAAAAAAAATCATCTGATCAATACCCATCTTTTGCAATATAATTATATTAGCCATCTGCTAATAATTAATAATTTATAATAATAATAATAATATAGTTAATCCCATTAGCCAGTGGCTACATTACTTATAATAGTGATAATAATAATAATAATATAATTTGCTCAGCGACAACCATTCTCACCCATGCAGTTTTAAATTTGGAGAGAGTGGTAAGGCACACAGTTCGATTAGAATTGCCGAACAGATAGTCTCAGGCGCATGTAAACTTACATGTCATTCATCCAATGGGACAGCACTATTTATAAATATAAATGACCACAATCACAACATCATAATAATTTCATTGGTAAATAAAATTAACTTCCGATATTCCTTGTCCAATTTTTAAATACAATCTAACTGATAAAAATTGGAACAATTTGCAGCAAAATTTTCGGTTTATTCGATCTCGTGCGAAACAATTTGCAGCAAAAATTCTCGGTTTATTCAATCTCATGCAATCATTTTTAATCATTACCAATTAATATGATTGAAAAATCTTTCACTAAAGTTATTCATTCCACCGATGCAAAATGCACCAACTGCGCAAAACAATTCCCAAAATGTATCAAATGTGCACGTGCGAGAACTTTTCCAAAACATTTGAATTCGTTGGTCATACTCACACATTAGATGAAGTATCAAACACATTTCATTGGGGTTTCGATTCAAACTACTGGAGACCACTGTTACAGCTACATTGATCCAGAAAACGGCACCGCGGAAATGCCAAACTATACGGAACCAACTCCACAGAAATGGCAACGACGAAACGCCAAATGACACGAAACCAATCTTGAATAAAATGAAGTACTGGATCATAAAGGGAAGAGTTAAGTTTGTAAACTGTTGATATTTTATTCTTAATAATTATTTCAAAGTTGATTTATTTATTTTGTTGATATGTTGATATATTATTTTTAATTATAAAGTATTTATTTCAAAATTGATTTATTTATTTTGTTGTTATGATAAATAATTATTATAAGTTGTATTAATACGTTCCACTCCTCCTGCTGGTTACGCCAGGCTGCAGGCATGGGGAATGGTTCTTCTTGTGAGTCTCAGATCCCGAAGTTCGAGATCTGAGGCTCACAAGAACTGATAATAATATTAAAATAATAATTTGAATAATAATATTGGCAAATTTATTTATTTTTTTTTGTATGGGACGACATAAATCAAAAGACGAGATTTATTAAATTAATATTTTATAAATAATAATATAAATAACATTAATTTATTTCATTTCAAGTTTCAGTGTTTTTGATCCACATTTATAGTGAATGACCGTTTTCTTTTTCTTGTATGTAAGCTGGTTTATTACGATAGTTTCTTCACTATCGACTTCCAATGAATTCAATGGAGTTTTTCTCTTTCTGCTCCTCGGCGAGATACTTGACCAAGGCTCGAATATTGGTTGGATTTGATAAATTTGTTCGTGGATTATCAAACCCAAACTCTCCTCAATTGTTTCGATCGTCTCTTCTATGGCCCATTTTAATTGAATAGTTTGAATTTCACCATCAGTTTCCATATCCTCTGCTGATGTGAGGTCAATTTCTTCTGCAATTCTAGTCATTGCTGTTGAAGCGGTGTTATGAAGCTTTTGATATTCTTCCAACGAATATTTTCTTGACGGTTGCTTTTTTGGTATTTCTACATCATCAATCCACAGTTTCTCAATTTGTAAATATATTCTTCTTATGTTCTTTACATCTTCGAGGGCTGAGTGTATGCCCACCTGCATTTGGTCTCCAAACATCTCCTGGACAACAGTTTTTAATTTGAAAAATTCTCCTCTTCTGGAAATTCCAACCTTTTCCAATGCTTGTGCTGTTGCCAAGTCGCGAATGCCATGCAACTGGTCTATCCAAAGTTTTAAATATTGTATTTCCGCATGAAGATCGTGGCCAATTAATATTTTTCCAACTACTAAATTTTGAACTTCCTTCATAATTGCATATTGGTCATTTTGATTCCTACTTGCCACTTCTGTTATCCCATGGATTTGCGAATTAAAATGCCGCAATCTCCCTCTTGGAGTTAGGTAGACATCCTTTATTGTCTTGCCATAATAATTCATTATCGCAATAGATAGCGGTACCATCTGATTGGTTTCTGATGTCCCATATTCCGCATCGATAAACAAGATCTTATTTCTTATCTCTTCTTGACCCATTTGTTTTCTTAAAAATGACATCCTTTTCTTTAGCATTTGTTCAGTGATTGTTAACAATTTCTCATCCACAGGTAGTGTTGATATAAGCTGCGGTATTTCTTGAGCTTCATTTTTAATTCTGATTTCGAATACAACCAGAGCATTTTCATTTGCTGCTCTCAACCTTTTGGTCATTGCTTCTTTCTGCATTTTCCATGACGATGCTTGATGCATTTCCCACCATATTTTCTGATTGTCATCGATCATTTCAACATTTCCTTTGACAATGTGGAGCATGAATTCTTCCTTTTTCGTTATATTTATTCCATCGGCTAATTTAATTCCCGATTGCCTATTCACTCTGAATATTTGAATCTTCATTTTTCTATCATCTATTCTCAGGTAATTTGGGATCTGCACATTTTCCTCGATGATGTATGGATTCCGTCCAACATTGTTTCTGTGTAGCTTGAGGTAGCTATCATAAATTGTCCTTGCCCATTGAATTTGTTGCATTGCTAAAACATAGTTCGTTAATTTATTTCAATTTTAAAAGTTGTCGCTAGAGTCAAGGTTGAGTACCCTACGGATACTGCCTTAACTAGTAGCGGTATAAATAATAATATTAATAAAAAAATTAATTACCTATTTTAATTTGAATTTTTATACTATTTTTATTTACTTTTTTAATCCTTATATACCCCTTAATAAATTTTCTTTGCCCCCAAAATTTCTACCTGCGCAAATTTTGCTTCCCCTTCTTTGCTCTCAACTGCCAATCAGATTCATCAATGATTAAAAGGTGCAAATCTTTACATTATTCAAAATAAAAAGTTAATACTTATACTGTACTACTACATTATCATAATTGCATGCAAAATAAATGTATCTCACTACACGATTGTCTCCTCATAGACAATCCAAGGTCTTTGGCCATGGATTGACGCTCAAGTCGTTGCTTTAATTTTCGAAGATATACTAGCAATGCGAGAAGAAAAATGATGGAAAATGATATCACACTGATTGTACTGATCGATAGAATTACAATTATGATTTCATTGTTATCAGATGAAGATGATGTAGTGTTATTCTCACGAATTTGCACATTAGCCATATATTTGTTGAACGAAGGTAACATTGTTTTTTGTTTTCGAATATTTACATTAGAGATATGAGAATAATTGGTGTTCTTTATGAGTCCCGTTGAATTATATACAACTCGAATGAATCTCGTTTCAACAAAAATGATTTCCCAGGGATTGAAATTTGATATGCGTTTGTAATACTTGATTTTTATCATTACCACTTTTGATTTAGATCGTATTTGCTGAAAATTTAACATTTTAAAGGTAAAGTTACTTGTTAACGTGGCTTGAATTTTCCCATGATAATAGATCATAACTTTTTCATTCATACCTGAATGCCGTGAAATATTTAGTTTTTGGTCAACTAGCTGTAAATGAACTCGATTTGTTTCGTTTTGCAACAAAAGTGATTTCCGACTAAGATAGATCTTGACCCACCGGTCATTACTCTCTGTGCCATTATCGTGCAATACTTTTTCGTAGTAATGAACTGCGATATCGTAGGTATGATGCAGTTTTAGATTCGCATAATGCACGAAAGACCTTCTAACATTCAACGTATCGATTGTATAATTCTGAAAAATTATTTTCACTTGTTGGGAATTTCGGGGTTCCCAATATATATTGATTCCATTCAGCACTGGTTCTATGGAAACGTAGTTATTTAATGTTTTTGTCCATATTTCAATCTTAATCAGGTTCATTATTTTATTACCATTTATTTGGGGTTGTACTTGTTTTATTAACCATGGGTATTCATAATTTATTGTTAGTTGACGATCTACATAAGTATTTTTATTAAAATTCAACTTCACTGGTGGTTCAAAATAATTCAGTAAATTACTTATTTCTATTTCTTCGGTCGGTGCACAACGATAGATCCATACCATCTGGGTACATGTGGCATAAATATCAACTTTTTCCATTAACGGGATCCTTTTAATGGCGTAATTTGGAAACGATGGAGTTGCATTCGACCCTAACACATTGATTATCATGAGTGTTGTAACGAACAAAGTTTTGTTGATATATCCCAATGGTGAGCGATGTTTTGCTGTCTTTTGTTTGAGCACGTTTTTGTCTTTAGATCTCAATTGATACTTAGTGTCTTCTGCAACTGGCACCTTTTTACATCGATTAGCATGAACGATAATTGTTCCTGCCTTTTTATTATTTTGTGGACGTAATTTTAGATTAGTTTCAGTGGTATCACATACAACGTATGGTCCTTTGAATGGTCTCTGTAATTTTGGTGATAAACCCTTCACTGGTTCTGGTTTATGTACATACACTAAATCTCCTACCTCAATATTGTGAGCATGTGCTCGTTTATCATAGCACTCTTTATACGCTTCTTGACTATGTCTTATTTTAAGTCCAGCTTGAGTCCATACCGATTGAAGTCTTTCTTGCATAATTACTTTGTAATCAGATATATCCATGTACTGTGAGATAGGTGCTTGAAATTTTAAATCAACCGGCATGTTGTTCCGCCGTAAATACATGAGATAGAAAGGTGTTTCACCGGTACTCTCATTCACTGCATTTCTATACGCAAATAAGCATGGCTTGATAAACAAATCCCAATCTTTCTGTTTTCTATTTACGTAGGATGATATCATATTGATTAATGTTCCGTTAAATCTTTCAACTAGACCATCCGTTTGTGGATGATAAGGCGATGTACTTAGTTTCAGTATCCCGAATAATTCCGTGATTGAGATAAACAGTTCACTTTGGAAATTCGTTCCTTGATCAGTAAGTAATTTCTTCGGTGCTCCATATCGAAAAATAATATTTTCTACAAATATTTTTGCAACTGTTTCCGCTTTTTGATTTTGCATTGCATATGCTTCAGGCCATTTAGTTAGATAATCACAGAACACAATGATATACTTGTTGCCATTAACTGTTTCAGGTAACGGACCAACAATGTCCATTGCAGTAATTTCCATCGGCGCTCCGGGCACTGGCATAGGTTTCAAAGGTACTTTTATTTTCTTTCCCGTATTTCGCCTGGTTAAGCACACTTCACAAGTATGACACCATTTTCTGACATCTGATTCAATAGTGTCCCAATAATATTTTTGTTTCAATCTTGATAATGTTTTCCGAACGGATAAATGTCCACCTAGTGCTCCATCATGATATATTAACATTAACGTTGTTCGATGTTTGGTTGGAACCACAATTAATAAGTTTTCATTTTTAACACATTTTAACAAACCATCGTGAATGATATATTTATGTTTTTCGTCAACTACATGTTTCCAGTCACTTTCCTTTTTGATCGTGACTGCATGTTTCCGCAATTGATTTAATTCATTATCCTTTTCCTGATCTTTTTGCAGTTCCTGCAAATTATTAGCGGTTTTGATTGCCATAAATATTGTATTATTATAATTCATTTCATTATTCTTACTCTCATTATTTACAGGAATTCTCGATAGCGTATCCGCATTTCCATTTGATTTGCCTGTTCGATATTTAATTTCGAAATCATATTCTTGTAGGGCTATTGACCATCGGATCAGTTTGCTGGCTGAATCCCTGTGTTTCATCAACCATTGTAACGGATTATGATCAGTAAACACAACAAATTTTCTGCCAACTAAATACTGTCTAAACGTTGCTATACCGTAAACCAATGCTAATGTTTCTTTCTCAATTGTAGAATAATTCTTTTCATGTGGCTTTAACGTTCTACTGGCATATGCTATTACGTGATCTTTCTCACCTTCGACTTGTTGTCCTAATACTGCACCCAATGCAAAATTACTTGCATCTGTCATTAAAATGAATGGTATTCTAAAATTTGGGCATCTCAGTATAGGTTTTTTAATCAAGCTTTCTTTAAGTAATTCGAATGCTTCTTGTTGTGCTTTTCCCCATTTAAATTGAGTCTGCTTTTTTAATAATACATTTAAGGGTTGTGCTACATGAGAAAAGCTTTTAATGAATTTTCTATAATAACTGGCTAAGCCGAGAAATTGTCGAACTTGGTCTACATTTTCAGGGATTGGGTATTCTTTAATTTTTCTCACATTTTCTGGGTTTGGTTGCAATCCATTTCGAGAAATAATATGACCTACATAAACTACTTCCGATTTTCCCCATTCACATTTAGAGCGTTTTATTTTTAGATTAGCCTTTAATAATCTTCTAAATACAGTTTCCACATCTTTCAGATGTTCTTTAAAAGTATTTGAAAATATTATTATGTCATCAATGTAGACTAATGCATGTGGGATATCCCGTAAAACAAAATTCATACCTCGCTGGAACGTAGCAGGTGCTCCAGTTAATCCAAACGGTAACACATTAAATTCATACAATCCTTTACCATCAGAAAAAGCCGTTTTTCTTCGATCTTCTTCCTTCATTTTAAATTGATTGTAACCTTTATTAAGATCGATTACTGTGAAAAATTGTACTTCTCCCATTTGATCAAACATTTCTTGTGGAACTGGAATAGGATATGTATCCTTTCGCGTAACTTGATTTAATTTCCGATAATCAACACAAAATCGCAGATCGCCGTCTTTCTTTTTAACAACTACTATTGACGATGAAAATGGTGAAGAACTATCTCGTATTATTTTAAACTCTTTCATTGCTTTTATCTGCCTATCACTTTCCTCTTGATGTATATATGGAATTCTATACGGTTTCAATTTAATCGGAGTTTCATCAAGTAATGGTATCTCATGTTCAATTACTTGGGTGAGTCCCAAATCGTACTCGTGTTTTGCAAACACCATTTTATATTTCCTTAATAACTCTGTGAATTCCTGTTTTTGTGATTCTGTTAAATCATTACTAATGACTTGTGGCTCTTTGTAAATTTTAATATTTCTGGGTAATTTTGGGGTTTTCTCTATTTCAAACTTCGTTAGTTTTCCCAGTTTGGTTTTCGGTTTCATTTGGATGGGTTTTGTGTTTTTGATTCACTATTCTCACTGGCACTGTTTGGTCTTTGACCTTTACCACTTCATCACACATTGGAATTTCGTATTTTTCTATTAGCGTCTCATTTGGTTCAAATATGCACTCGTCATCGGACACATCTAACACATCTGCATAATATATTATCTCACTTCTTGCTGGTAATTCTAGAGTCTGATTTAAAAATACCTCTCTCACCTTACGTCCTTTTTCATCTGTTTGTCCTTTCATTAATCTCCCAGTTTTTAGATCAAGAGAAATTCCTTGTAGTTGTTCCATTACATCCATACCAATTAAACATCCGACAGGACTATTTCTCATCACTGACACATAATGCACTAATTTGTGATCACCAATAATTAATTCAGCTTTTAATTTCCCAATTATACTTAAAACATTGTGCGACATTGACCTTATTACTTTACTTGTTGGTTTCATCTTTGATTTCTCTTCCATTGTCAACAAATCATCTGATACTATAGTATTACTGGAACCTGAATCTAATAAGGCTTCCACTTTTCTTCCATTAAACAGAATGTTTATTCGAGGCTGTTTGCCTTTATTTCCTAACGTCATCATTGCATAACTGCATGGTAATCCGAGCATGTTTTTCCGTTCAATTTCAGCGCTCGTGGGTTTAATGTTATCTAATTCAAACTGAATATGTTCTACCGGTTTCATTTCTTTCAGTTTTTCAGTTGGATACTTTGGTGCCGTTGGCAAAAACGTTGGTGTATACCACTTTGAAAGCGTTTCAATTCCGCTAAGTTTTGGCATAGGTTCTAATAAAAATTGTAGCTCTGGCTTTTTCTCACTCTTCATAATTCCTTTTTGGAAATATCTTTGCTCCTTTTTATTATCATTGATGTCATCATTATTATCATTATTGTGTTCACTTGCTGCACATAGAGACACTTCACTTTTTTGATCGGTTTTCAGTTGTGCCCTCACATTGGCCATTTCTCTATATTGATGATGAGTAATGAAAAATCTCGCTAAAAGTGGAAAACAACCGATAATCATTTTCCATGACCATCCGGATATTGCGTATATTCTATGAGCCGATAATATTTGTGACATTATTACCTTTATTGTTATAATTATAACATAGAATCCGATTAATCCTGCGCATGCTTGTCCTAGAAACATGAATTTCCCCCAGATCTTTTTCATCGTTTTATATGTTGCCTTTCTAAAGTGATCTGGTGTTAGAAGATATTCATAATTGACTTTACCTTCCCCGTTAGGCAAAATTGTATCAATCATTTCTGAGATTACACGTTCCTTTTTTGACGGAAATAACAAGTTTCTTTGAGCTTCTTCGATATCCTCACTTGCATAGAAACCCATTTGTGCCATTTTATTTAGGGATGTGAAATTTACTAGATATTCTAGATTTGTTAATTCTAATGTATCCGGAGTTCTCACTCCTCGGTAATCTGGTAATGCTATCCATGAATCCTGTGCTAAGCGATACAACGGAGCAAGTAATCTATTACATTGAAGAATTTTTGGCTTAGTTTGCTCGTCCAGTAATATTCTTGTTATGGGTTCCATAAATCGCATTTTTCCGTTTATACTCACCGGCAATTCATTTGTACATTTTTCGTATTTCATAATTTTCACTGTAACTGCTTTACATTTATAGCTATATAGGGCCTCTCCGAAGATTCTGGCAAATACACCATTTTCTGATATTAACATAGGTGCTACTAAGTTTGGATTCGTAACCGCCATTGCCATCCTGTTTCTAAGTATTTCTTTATTCAATTTACAATCATTTAGAATCATTTCCCGATATATGCTCTCCATAATGTTTTGACTAAAATGGTACAAATAATCAATTTTATTGTTAAAATAGTGAGTAAGTTTAATATCATTTGTATGTATTTTAGTTTTCGCCTCCTGCACCATCATTTTTGATACGTAAACACCTCTGTAGTTTGTTGCATAAACCATTTGCCCGCATTTATTAGTAGCCTCCCTTTTTATAAAACGCATACCATCTGTTGGTAATGTCGACATTAATACTGGTGTGGTTTTCCTCGTCCATACTGGAGTTGACCTAATTGTGCCATTCGATTTATAATTTATATTGAAATTATCGGGCTTTCTCTAAATTGTTCTCCACTTAACTCTTTGAAAGTCATAGTTTTCAAATGTGCTAAATTACATACATCAGTTTTAACATCAAATACTAAAATGGATTCTCCTGTTTGGCAATTGCTTTGTCTCATATTACAAAACGGATGCGTTTGAAGTTTTCCTGTTTCATCATCAAAAACTCCTTCAAATTCTCTCAATTCTGTCAAATATTCTTCAATCACCACTGATTGTTTAATAATTTTATCATTTACTTTATATGGTTCTCCTTCGCACGTTCCATCTTGTTGTATTACTCCCTTTACAACAACTGTCTCTCTTATTCTGTGATTTACTTTTGCTTTTAATTTAATTTCCGGATTAATTTTTAACTCCTCTGTTTGAAACGCAGCTAAGCAGTTTTCTGGCATTACCTCTACTGGTCGTGGAATAGCGTGCATTTTTATCAATGATGTGTGGCTCCATTTACCACAGAAAAATACAAAAGTAGTTCGCTTCGCAATACATTCTCTAACTTTGGCTCGCCGCAGATCAGATTCCTGATACACATAATATTTTACATCATTTTCTACTTTTAATTTCTTTGGGTATGCATCCGGACATTCTGCCATGTCCACAACCGAATAAATTTTCCCCATTTCTGTTTGGGAACAATCGTAGGCTGTCATACCTGTAGCTTGTGTAGTTATTGTACAAAAAATAAAGAGCATAACTATTGCCCATGGAAATATCATCTTTTTCTTTAGCCCTGGGCTATCTTTTCCATTTAACGGTTTACATGATAATTTTTTTTCATGACTTTCATATACTGTAAAATCATTATTCAACTTCTTCCAACCTCCATTATTTTTGACCCACTTCATAAAATATTCATTTGAGATTCGTGCTGCTACATCTATCAAATTTTCCAAATTATCCGTTTCTGCTATCACATGAGCTCCAATTTCTAAGACCATATATGTTAAACTAGTTAACATTACTTCTTTGTCAATTCCATTTTTAATCAAATTTTCAATTAGTTTCTTATCACAAAAGTTATCATTTTCTCCAAATCTTTGCACAACACCTGGAAGTCTGTTTTTCATTTCAGTTACTATATTTCCTAACTCATACTCTACATCCATTTTTATTTCAAACATCGGATATACTGCTTTAATCAAGCCCATTAAGATTATTTTTGTTTCATCAACTTCCTGTTCCATTCTCACTAAACTCCGCTTTATCTCATATAAAGTTCTAGGTTTCCAAACAATTATTTCACTATTTATTTCACCTCTTGGTGCCTCAAACCTTTCTTGTTTCTCAACATGTTCTACCTGAATTTTATTATTCAATTCATTTTCTTCCTTATCACTGACAATTTCATCTACTTTTGTTTCTACGTTATCTTCCTCTATATCTGTATTTGAATTCTCCGAATTATCCACTGAATCTACTTTCTGTTCCTTTATTGCTACTACACAATTTACTAAATACCCTGCCCTTCCATCAGCATCTAGGTATCCGTTTTCATCTAATTCCTGTGGCTTAAATCCACAATCATATAAATATTCATCATCATCTAATTCTTCATCTTTGAACATCAATACAATAATTCCATCTTTTCCTATTTGGTTTGCAGCTCTTTTTCTTAACTTCTGAACCTTTGTACACCAATGTTCCTCTATATACTCTGTTTTTCCCCAATCTTCATAATCTATTGCTATAATAAATGGTTTTAATTCCATTCTAGTTTCTCTTAATTCTCTACCAAATCTTCGCATTAAACATTTCAATTTTTCTCCATACCTCGATTTATCATATAAATATGGTCGTATTATGTTTACTATTTCTAGTTTAGCATTTTCCTCTAGTTCTGTTTTATCAATTAATTTTAATTTCTCCGTAATTTTAACTCCATCCCACTCACTTAAAGCATCTCTTAAGTCTCCTATTAGTTCTTGTGAATCACTTTTTTCCACTACTTCTTCCCTAATCATGCTCGCAACCTGCAATTTATTTTTATTTCCAGGTATAAAACCACAATCTATTAAAAATTCATCATCTTCTAAATACCTATTCTTAAATTTCACCTTTATTATCTGTCTTCCATTATTCTCTTTTAATCTCTCTTTTAAATCTTTAACATAATCCCCAATTTCACAACGAATACAGATCACACTATTTCTACTTTCATCTACAACATCAATAAAAATAAAATCTAACCATTTATTTTCTCTGAAAGCTTTCCCAAATATCTTCATCATATTTGTTATTTCATCTCTATCTTTTAGATTTACCTCATAATGATCAGCACATAGTTCAATTACATTTTTCAATTTTTGTACACTCAGTGACATTTGACTCAATTCCAATAACGATGTCATTATTTTAGACGTTTCCGCTGCCCTCGATTCGATTAATTTATTAATCCTCGATATAATCATTATTGCCTTTTCGCTTTGCAAATCATCTTTAATCATCATTCTTTTCAGCTCTGTATCTGATGCTTCTGATTGCAACTCATACATCATGTGGTTATCTGTCTCTTCATCAGATTCAAACTTGCATATTAAACGATCCAATCGTCGACTCATTTGTTTCACTTCGTCTTCAATTCTATTATTATAATTATCTGGCTGCACAAAAGCAACGTTGTCTGCTTGTGATTTATCACTTTGGAATCTAATTTTCTTTAAGATTGGCTTTTGAAATCTCTCATTATTCCTGGACATGACCTTGCCATATGCCCATAACCTCTACATGAATGACATTGAATTCGGCCTTGTAAATTAACTCTATCTCTTTGAGGTGACGGTGAAGTTGATGGAGATCTTGATCTTGCGAAACAGTTCCGTGATACATGCCCTCTCTTTCCACAATTATAGCACTGTATATTATCATTAATTCGCTGACTATTAGTGCTCATTTTATTAAAACTTTTCCCACCATTGCTTTTCAACCAATTTGGCCACATCCTCTTTGGACTTTGTTGCTCTTCATCTTTAAACCAACATTGACTATTACTATGTCCCTTTCTTTGGCAATGATCACACTGGACAGGACTTGGACTTCTTTGAGTATTATTTTTAAACCAGCATTGATTTATATTATGTCCCAATTTCTGACAATGACTACACTGAACTGGTCTTTCTCTCTCCTTATTTGGACTATTTGTAGATTTCCTTGGCTCAAACTTTACTCTAAATTTTGGTGATGGACTGGTGGATTTCTGGAATAAATTACTTTTGATTGGCGATATTGATCTGTCTCTAGATTCATTAATAGTTGTAAAAGATTCTGCTTTTGGTTGAGTAGTTTTCAAATTCAATTCAATCTTCATAGCCTTTTTAATTAGCTCATCAAAATTGTTGAAATCTACATAACATAGGGCCTTTTTAATTTCTTTTCTAACTCCTGTCAAAAATTGGTCTTGCAACAATTCCTTCACTTGCTTCGCCACATCAATTTGTTCAGGTTTAATCTCAAAAGCTTTCTCTGCAAGGGTTGTCAAATGATAAGCAAATTCACTTACTGACTCGTCTGGTCTCTGCACTCGATTGTAAAACTTTTGGCGCATTATTCGTTTAATATCACCACCAATTAATTTCGCTGCTAAAGCATCTTTCAACTTGGTCCAATCATTGGCAATGAGTCTTTTATCAATTTGTTGCCAAGCCTCTCTCGCTGCTCCTTTTAAATATAATGGTAACCGTTGCACCATAATCGATTGGCTCCATCCGTAAGCAGTGGCATACATGTAGTAATCAGCCATAAAATCAACAAATTCGACAGGATCTCCTCCATATTGCTGAACTGGTAGTTTCTGACAACTTGCATAATCATTACTAAGAGTAGTAGACATATTTGCTTGGATATTAGATACAGGGGTTGTCATAGTCGACACTGGGGTTTGATCATTATTATTGGAATTGCTCGCCATTATTTCTGATTGCTTCTGGTTTCTCAAATTATAAAATCTTTTTTGTACAACTTTTTCTCGTCTGAATTTTAAAATGTTACAATTATTAATATTACCTTTTGTTTTAATTTTGGAATTTATTCTATACTAATTTTCTTTATAAATTCTGGCGTACAAAGTTTCTCGATAATTTGAAAGTTTTCTTTTAATTCAATAATTTATTTTCTTTTCAGTTTATTTTTGCTCTGACACTCTTCTTTTTTTTTTCAATTTTCCTCTTTTTACACAATTCAATTATTTTCAGCACTATTTTCCGCCGACTTTCGATCACGTCGTCTCTTTTTAACAATTCAATTATTTTCAACACTATTTTCGCCGACTTTTGATCACGTCGGGCTCACCAAAATGTTGGGTTATTATTATTGTAAGTCGGTCACCTCTGACTCCTCGTGTTCTTTTCCAATCAAATAAGCAAACCCAACACAGAATAATTTTATTTGCACTTTATCACAATACAGATCAATCCGTTTGTTTCAATTATTGTTATCACACTTTCACTAATTGATTTGCACCCTCTGACAATTGTATGAGCCTGTTTATCTGAGGGTAGGTTGTCCAAGGGAGAACCACCCTTTCTGATAGATAACTTTGACTTTTTTACTTGGATTTGGATTCCTCGACTAACCTAGTTACTGCTATTTCCCGTTGATTCACTCTGCTCTTTCGTATCTGTTTATAATAACTTTCGTTTCTTGTCTGGTGAACACTGTCCCTTTCGTGATTTTCCCTCTTTCTTTTATACTCCTGCTCAGACTGTTTTCCGACGATTTTCAACAATATTTTCTGCATTATTAAATTATCAAGAATAATTACTTTCCAGTCCGACATTTGTCAACAACGTTTGGTCCATTACCAAATTACTAATTACGAATTAACTACTTCTCCGTAACTTAGTGGCGCCCCTTTAATGTTGTTTAGGCTAATTTATTATTCCGTCTGTGCGCCGGGTTTTCCTCATCTCTCGGGTTTTCATCAGCTCTCGGATTTCCCACATCTCTCGGGTTTCCCATTGCCTCGGGCTTCCCATTGCCTCGGGCTTCCCATTAGTAATTAATTTTGCTTAATTAATTTCCTTTTTTATATTATATTATTTTCTAGGGACCCCTCACTAAATTTTTATTATTATTTCTGGACTCGTCTCTCAATTCGGCGTTCAACCATACCAATTTCCCCCGATCAATATTCCTTTCGAATTTTTATAAATTTTTTAATTAATATTGCACTTTTATCATTTTTGTGTTTTATTGATTTTACTGTGCTTTTTCGTGATACCCCAACATATACATCATAATAAAAATAAATATCTTCCACGTACAGGGTGGAATGATATAATAATACTAAGTTATTACCCCATTATTTACAGTCTCGATGATTACAAAAAAAAATGTTTTAAATTTAATTTCCCTTCAATTTTATAATATATTACATAATAACTATATACTAATTTATGTTGATTTTTCCTTTCCCTTTATTATTTAATTTTATTATAGCCACCCCCATCGTCAACCCATCCAGATAGCATTTAACTTGTTCGCAATATTATCCATTTTATCGAATCTATGTTGATCTTTTATTACTTTATTCTATTTAGTTATCTAATGTTTCTCATCATCTCATTCACCTTTGCTCAAACCATTGTTCTATTAAGTCCCTTTCATGATTTCGGCTTTTGCTCCTTCTACGTTTGCATTACATAACTCTGCTCACACGACAACATTGATTACACTTTGATTTTAATCATTTACATTTATCCTAATTAAAGTTACAAGTACTAGTACTAGCTGTAATAAACATTGTAATAGTAAAGGTAATAATACTTATCATAATAATGATACTTTGTTATAGTATTAATAGTTTTACTAATAAAATAATTATGCTAATTATGATAATAATAATTATGATACTAATAATAATAACAATGAGATTATTCTAATAATAATCATGTTAATAATACTTATGTTATAAAAATTTTTAACTCAATATTAAACAATTTTAAAATTAGCATGAACGTTTCAATGAATCAAAGCGGTTGAATATGAGTAACTATTTCCCAATTATTCTCTTTCCACAAAAACTAATTACACCATCGCACTTGTTGCTATTTACTATTCTCGCTCGCTTGTGCAACGAAATCAATTCTATCATCCCGGCTGAGGCCCCAAAATTATGCTGGGCACTGATGGGTCCTTAAAATAGTTTTGGACTGCCTAAGAGTTATCATCCCCACCTAGCGCCTGCATAAGAATTTGAACCGCTAGTCACCCGTCATAAATGACGTTGGTACTGTGAACTAGTGGGTGGAAGGTTAGCAAAAGGTGAGCTCCTTCTCAAGAACTGCTAATGCCCTAACCCCCCTCGGGTTCATGAGCTGTCATAGAAGACTTCATGCTCTTACTTAATTGTCCCCTTCTCATCTTATCTAATTTCTAATTTATCTACTCATTAAATCACTCTGTTTCCCCATATTCAACCACTCTAGATATATTTACCCGTCAATAACAAACAAATTTAATAACAAGTTATCAATTTATATTATAATTATTATAAATAATCAACATATATAGATTACATAGGTAATAAATAATTGACATCTACAAATTTAATTCAGTTAAATTCAGTTAAACACCAAATTTCGCCATCAAAACCCATTGACGTCTAAGATGTGCCCCAACAGGCGTGCACGATTTACTCTGGCCTGTCGTTCCCTTTCCCTTTTGTTAGGCCGGTTCTTTCTACGGTTCCTCTTCGGCAACCCTTCCGGTGTAGGTGATGAACCTGTTATCATTTGTCTAATGTCAGTGTCTTTGCCTGTGGCATTTCTTAGCACTATCGCCTGCTGTTCTTCGGATAGGTGAACCCCACTCTGCAGGAGGCCTGTCCTGATGTTGTCTCTCAACTTCCATTCCTCTACCTGTTTCCCTAGCTCCAGGGCCTTCTGTTCAGCTGACCGCAAGGCTTCGTCCTTCTGAGCTAATTGATTCCTCAGTGTGTCGATTTCTTCTTTCAGCTTAATTGCCTTCTCGGGGCGGAGCCATGTCTGCTCCATATATCGACACTTCCTCACCATGGCCTCTGCCCTCTGCGTTTGTGTCACTGCGGTTTGGTGGTAACCGGCTATATCCCTTCTGAATTGTTCCAAAGTTTTCTTGTGTGGGTCCACTAAACAAAATTAATTTTTAACTTTATGTCTATTATTCTCTATGTACAATAAGTATTAATATATCAATATATGGTAATCACTTTAAATAAAACAAACACTTGTCATCTGGATGGGGCAAAGATGGGTATGCTCTTTTCTACTTATATATTATAACGGATTCTGCTGTTTTCTCCTGATCAATTAGTTATAACAGGTATCAGCAACGATGTCGTTGACAATACCTGTGATAACCAAGGGTAGTTATGTAATTCATTATATTGCCAACATTACAATAATATAATGAAATTTATATTTTCTATTTAAACATTAATTTACCAAATTAAAAATTTATTAAATTCAAATTTAGAAATTTCCAAATTGAATCACTCTAAAATGATTTACAAAAATTTTATTGTAAAATACTAATTAAAGTTAATGCTAATAATATAAAATAGTTTATTTTAATCTCCGTTTGTTTTTCCACCTTTAAATATTTTATTGTTAGCTTTTCACCCGTTGCCATAGCAACGAGTCAACAATCGGAAAATTTCCAAGGTCACAATTTTGTATTTTCTTTTAAATAATAATTCTAGGTATTTCAGGAATCTACGGACCTCTACGACTTCCGTGGTTGTTTCTATTTCGTCAACATATTCTGTAAGGTATACCTATTTCTTTTCACTTCTTTTTTAAACTTTAAATTGTAGGGATTCGCGGCTTATGGTACCTCGCAAATTTTGGGAGATTTATCCCGATTATGGAAAATTTTATTGATATTTGTTTTTCCCTTTTTTTAAATAAAAGTTTTGTAAGTGGTTCATTTTAATTATAGTCATAATATTAACATATTAATATTAATAATAGTAATAACAGTAACTTAATGATAATAATAATATTTTAGTAATAATAATAATAAGCATGATATAATTAATAATAATAATATTCATAATAAAAATAATAAAATAATTTAATTAATATGCATTTAATAATATCCCTAAGGTTAATAATAATGATAATAATAATGATAATGTCAGAGGTATTTCTAATGTAATTAATAAGCTATCCTTATAAATGCTACTATATAGCTCTGGTAATAATGATAATGTATTAATAATATTAATAATAATAATAATAATAATAATAATAATATCCGATTCGTTCTAGGGATACTAGTTTATCCTCAATGATATTGTGTAATGATATTAATGATACTATATAGTTATAACAATACTATACTAATAATATTAATAATAATAGTAATAATATTTTAATAATAATAATAATAATATTTAAATAATAATTAATAATAATAATATTTAAATAATAATTAATAATAATAATATTGATATTAACAATAATATTAGGGTGGAAACTAAAGATAATAGTAGTGAAATTTATATTACTAACATCAGAATTATGAATAAAATAATATTAATGGTACTATATTGGTTTTTCGGTAATAATAGTATGGTGTTCATAATGCTTATAATACTGTTAATAATATTAATAATCGCTTAGGGTCAATATTAATAATGTCAAAAATAATGAAAACTTGGAATAATAATTCAAAATAATTAACAAGAATTCACAATATGAATAACGACAATAACACCAGAAAAATAATAATTTTAATAATAATAATATCCAAATAAAAATGATAAAATTAATAATGAAATGTTTAGTATTAATAAATAAATTTACAAATATAATAGTCACTTCAGTAGTTGTTTTAGGGTTATGGAGTCGTGGATTTAATTCTATGAACTGAACGAAGAGTTTAAATTTAAGTACTACGATAATGTAAAGTCTTTGGGTAACATTCCCCGTCGATTTGGCATGTAGATTGGATACGAAAATGCGAGTTATGGCCGATTTGACTTCCTAATGTGGTTAGTCGCGAATTTTAGTGAACTGTGTCATACATTTGTGTTAAAATAACATTGTTGTTTACAAAAATGAAATGTACTCTTTCTGACTCTTCTGTAACTAGTCGGTATATCTTTCCTTCTCGGTGTTATAACTTTATATTTAGCCTTTCCCAGGACCTCGACTCAACTCTTTCGAGGGTCGGGCGATAGGATTTAGGAAGGGGAGAATACTGAGCAGGCCTGGTTACTACCGGCACCGCGGCTTCCCCCACTAACGACCGGTTCGATCCGGGGTATCGAAAAAATAATTTCATTTTACTATCTTGATGCATGTAAATCTATTGTGTAAGTCATAGATCGGTTATTGTTGTCGAAAGTTAGATTATTTTATCTCAAGAACAAATCCTTTGATGATGGAGGTTCAACAACACGGTCGAATTCCTCGATCATGAAAAGACGTTTCTTGCAAAAGCTTTTGAGTAAAAAAAAATATCAATAAAAAATAACAAAAATTATCATAACTAAAATCATATTCAATACAATAAACTAAAATTACTTTTTCCAAATGACAATAATAATAAAGTATTATGAGCAATAATAACAATAAGAGAGAGAGTGAATTGAAAAATATAGAATTAGAACTTAATTAATTTTTTTTTTCAGCCAGCTTCGCCTTATATATCGTGATTGTTGGTGTGTGTGTTTTGATGCAGTAAAACAAGGAATTCTCGAATATTCCAAATTTTAATAAAAATTTTATTCTTTTTGATTTAAATTTAAATTTTTACATTTTTACATCTCAGAATTTTTATTAAATTTTTATTTATTTTATTTTTCCTTAAATTTCCGTTTTTAAGTAATTTTAAATTTTCTGCTCAAAACCACACAGGCGTTATCGTGCTGGCTAAACAAAAGTAAAATAAAAGGGTTTTTATCAGTTTTTGCCCAACAATGAAAATAATAAAATGATTAATATGAACTTCATAATATTACTAAGGTTAATAATAATGATAATAATAATGATAATGTCAGAGGTATTTCTAATGTAATTAATAAGCTATCCTTATAAATGCTACTATATAGCTCTGATAATAACGATAATGTATTAATAATATTAATAATAATAATAATATTTTGGTGATATTAATAGTAATATTAAATTAATAATACTAATGATAATAATAATAATAATAATAATAATAATAATAATAATAATAATAATAATAATAATAATAATAATCATATCCGATTCGTTCTAGGGATACTGGTTTATCCTCAATGATATTGTGTAACGATATTAATGGTACTATATAGTTATAACAATACTATGCTAATAATATTAATAATAATAATAATATTTTAATAATAATAATAATAATATTTTAATAATAATAATAATAATATTTTAATAATAATTAATAATAAAAATATTTTAATAATAGTAATAAAATTGATATTAATAACATCAGAATTATGAATAAAGTAATATTAATGGTACTATATGGATTTTTCGGTAATAATAGTATGGTGCTCATAATGCTCATAATAATGTTAATAATATTAATAATCGGTTAGGGTCAATATTAATAATGTTAAAAATAATGAAAACTTGGAATAATAATTCAAAATAATTAACGAAAATTCACAATATGAATAACGACAATAACACCAGAAAATAATAATTTTAACAATAATAATATCCAAATAAACATGATAAAATTAATAATGAAATGTTTAGTATTAATATAAAATTTACAAGTATAATAGTCACTTCAATAGTTGTTTTAGGGTTATGGAGTCGTGGATTTAATTCTATGAACTGAGCGAAAAGTTGAAATTTAAGTACTACGATAACGTAAAGTCTTTGGGCAACATTCAACATTGATTTAGCAGGTAGATTTGATACGAAAATGTGAGCTATGGCCGATTTAACTTCCTAATGTGGTTAGTCGCGAATTTTAGTGAGCTGTGTCATACATTTATGCGAGATTAATATGTGTTGATCACAAAAATTTGAATGTATTCTTTCTGACTCTTCTATAAACTAGTTGGTATATCTTTCCTTTTCTATGTTATAACTTTATATTTAGCCTTTCCCAGGACCTCGACTCAACTCTTTTCGAGGGTCGGGCGATAGGATTTAGGAAGGGGAGAATACTGGGCAGGCCTGGTTACTACCGGCACCGCGGCTTCCCCCACTAACAACCGGTTCGATCCGGGGTAACGGAAAAATAATTTCATTTTATTGACTTGTATGCATGAACTTCTATTATGTAAGTTGTAGATCGATTATTGTCGTCAAAGGTTAAATTATTTTGTCTCAAGAACAAATCCTTTGATGATGGAGGTTCAACAACACGGTCGAATTTCTCGATCATGAAAGGACGTTTCTTGCAAGCTTTTCCATAGTAAAATTAACAAAAATAAAAAAAAAAAAAAAATAACAAAGATTATTATGAATAAAATCATATTAAAAATAAACTAAAATTACTTTTTCCAAATAATGAGAAATAATAGAGTAAGAGAGTTTTGAGAGTCTTTTTTGAGTGTTTTTTGTTCAGCCAGCTTCGCCTTATATATCATGATTGTTTGTGTGTGTGTTTTGATGTAGTAAAACAAGGAATTTCTCGAATATTCCAAATTTAATAAAATTTTTATTCTTTTTGATTTAAATTTAAATTTTTACATTTTTATATCTCAGAATTTTTATTAAATTTTTATTTATTTTATTTTTCCTTAAATTTCCGTTTTTAAGTAATTTTAAATTTTCTGCTCAAAACCACACAGGCGTTATCGTGCTGGCTAAACAAAAGTAAAAGAAAAGGGTTTTTATCAGTTTTTGCCCAACTCTTTTATTACCTTTATTATTATTTTTATTACAATATAATTAGCATTACCAATAGAAGGCATGTGCTCGATCTCGATTTTTAGGTCCCATTGCTCTCATATCTCCTTCAATTGTTAACCTATACTATCACATCACTTATCATTACGTCTATCCCCATGGTCCTTCTTATCGTTGTCTGTGTTGATGATTTTCTATAGCCTGTAAACCCTTTATTATGTTAAATATCCATACAGTATCTCTCTTACCCTTATCTCTAATATAACTGCTATGTTCCCTATTATTGTTAATAGTATTACCAATGTTACTACTATGTGTATTGCCTTTATTAATTGTTACTACTATTACAGTTATTATTTTTCTTACTACAACTATTACCATTACTATTATCATTATCATAATTATTGTCATTATCATTATAAGTACCATGCTCATTATTATTATTATTATTATTATTATTATTATTATTATTATTACTATTATTATTATTATTATTATTATTATTATTATTATTATTATTATTATTATTATTATTATTATTATCGATATTATTAACAAATTTTTATGTAGGGATTCATCCTTATTCTTCAGCTTTAATAAATATTTTTCTTTTGTAAAAACTTAGCCGTAATTCATCTGTATTTTTTCGGTTTTCGAAAAAGTATTTTTGTTAATTCGAAAAATTTTAGCAGCGTCCCACCATTATTTTACGGTTTTATCATTATTCTATAGTTTTCGATAAAGTATTTTCGTTGACTAGGAAAATTTGAGCAGCGTTCCGCCCTTATTTTAGGGTTTATAAGAACATTATACTAACTACTGAACAACATTTCATTTTACTTTACCATTTTCAATAAGTATTTTAATTAATTCGAAATATTTGAGCAGCGTTCCGCCCTCATTTTGTGGTTTCAAGAGAATATTATACTAACAATCGAACAACATTTCACTTTTGTTTTACTATTTTATATAAGTATTTTAATTGATTCGGAAAATTTGAGCAGCGTTCCGACCTTATTTTACAGTTTTTATGATAAATGTTTTAACTATTTCCGAAAATTTGCGCAGCGTTCTGCCCATATTTCCGTTTCAATTTGACATAATTTATTTAAATCTTAAATATTATTTAAAACCTTATTTTCCATGATTTTAGTCGTTCGGATTAATCTTTTTCCGATGGCTATTTATGTTAACTGATGCAACGATTTCGCAATTTTCCCCGCTACCCATTCCCTCTCTTTGTCCTTAAGATCTATAGTGGAGTGATGTGTCACATCCAGCACATGTCACATCCAACACAGTACCCCCTCCCCCCGGCTGAGAGAAAATTTTTCTAAGTCCAAAAGTACAAAAAAAAAAGACAATGACTCATTCAAGGTCATTTAAACAAAGACCATGACTCATTCAAGGTCATTGGATACCTCATCATATTTTTTTCAAGGTCATTTAAACAAAGACCATGACTCATTCAGGGTCATTGGATGACTCATCATATTTTATAATATATATTTTTAATTTTATTTATTTTTATTTAATATACTTTAATTATTTGTTTTAATCAAGTCAATAATATTATTTATTTATTTTTAAATTATATTATTATTAAATTTAATTGTTTGTTTTAATCAAGTCAATTATTTTATTATTTTATTTTTAAATTATATTATTATTATTAATTTTTTTGTTTTAATGAAGTGAATATTGTTCTAATCAAGTCAATAATATTATTATATATTTATTTTAAAATTATATCATTATTAAATTTAATTGTTTGTTTTAATCAAGTCAATTATTTTATTATTTTATTTTTAATTTATATTATTATTATTAATTTTTTTGTTTTAATGAAGTGAATATTGTTTTAACCAAGTCAATAATATTATTATTTATTTATTTTAAAATTATATTATTATTAAATTTAATTGTTTGTTTTAATCAAGTATATTATTTGATTATTAAATAATAATATTATTATATTGTTTGTTTTAATGAAGTGAATATTGTTTTAATCAAGTCAATAATATTATTTATTTAATTTTATTTAATTTTATTTATGTTATATACTTTAAATTTTTTTTGTTTTAATTAAGTCAATATTTTATTATTTATTTACTATTTTTAAATTATATTATTGTTATTATTATTGTTATTATTATTGTTATTACTATTATTATTATTATTATTATTATTATTATTATTATTATTATTATTTTTATTATAATTATTGTTATTATTTTTATTATTATTATTGTTATTATTATTTTTATTATTAATATTTTTATAATTATTTTATTTTTTTTTTATTATTATTTTTATTATAATTATTGTTATTATTATTATTATTATTGTTATTTATATTTTTATTATTAATATTTTTTATAATTATTTTATTATTTTTATTATTATTATTTTTATTATTATTATTATTATTATTTTTATTATTATTATTAATATTATTATTATTATTATAATTATTTTTATTATCATTATTTTTATTTTTATTATTTTTATTATTATTATTATTTTTATTATTATTATTATTATTATTATTATTATTATTATTATTATTATTATAATTATAAGTTCACGTTTTATTATTATTAATATTATTATTATTATTAATGTATAATAAAAACAAAACAACTACATAAAAATTTTATTATAAGGAAATAATTTTATTATTTTTAATATGATTATTAATATTTTTAATTAGCATGATTACTTAATAATATTGTTTAATTATTTTTTTTATATTATTATTATTATAATTGTTATTATTAATATTATTATTTTTATTATTAATATGATTAATAATATGATTAATTAGTATGATTATTTATTTTTCTTATTATTATTTTTTCTTCTTAATATTATTATTGTCAAGGTCATTGGATGACTAATCATATTTTTTCAAGGTAATAGTATTTTTTGACATTTTTAATATAAATTTACTACTTATTTTTAAAAGTTTAGTTTTAAATATTATTATTTTTACTATTATTATTACAAGTTAATATAATTTACTACTTATTTTTATATTTAATGTTTTAATATTTTTTAATTTTAATTTTATTATTTTCAAGGTCATTTAAAAGTAGGTCAAGGGCATAATATTTTTAAATATTTTTAATTTTAATAAACTACTTATTTTTTAAGTGGTGTTTTTTAATGTTTTTTAATTTTTAATACAAGTTTTACTTATTATTAATATTATTCTTTTTATTATTATTATTATTTTTATTATTATTATTATTAATATTACAAGTTTTTATTAATTATAATTTTCATTATTATTTTATATAAATTTTCAACAAAGTATATAAAATTAATATTGAATAGAAAAAGTTTGTTCAATTGTGGTTCATAGTATACGGGGATAGAACAATTGTAAATGTTTGTAAAAAGTTAAAGAAAAATTCTATATTTTTAAGAAAATATGTGCAAATAAATATCAAAACTAATTATGACTCAAATGTGTGTGTTCAACCATCGATATGTTGCAGTGTTTATGGAAAAACTTTAATGAAAATATGTGTAATTTTTCATCAATTTATGAAATATTTATTTTATGGCTAATAATGTGTATGTGTTAAATCATAAAAATAGTTCAATATTTATGTAAAGTTTGAGATTGTTAAGAAAATGTATATAATTTATGATACACACGTGTTTTTTGATTGAAATATGTGTGTTTGTTTTACCGATATAAGAAAAACTATGGACAATTTTTAAGAAAATACACGTAATTTATGATTATCATGGGATTAGAATTTGATTAAAGTTGTGAGAAAGTTGTTAAATTTGAGATAAAACTGATTAATTTGTAAATAATGTTATTACTTTGAAGAAATTTTAAAATAAGACCTTCAGCAAATTGGTAAGAAAATAGTAGTTATTGAGTAATACTTATTAAAATTACCAAAGTTTTATAATTTTTGACAAGTCTTGATAGATCTTTAATAAAATTTGTTAGTGCTTTGATTAAGAATTTAAAAAATACGCGCGCGCGGTTATTGTTTTTAATAACTATTTCTCCGTTCATAAGTGTCCATCTAAATATATATATATCCCTATTTAAATATAATTAACCGACAAAATCTACTCAATTGTTAAAAAGTTTTAATTGAATATAATAGTAATTCATCCACTTTTAAAGTAGAATTCATTTTCAGTGAATATTTTCATCTTTTAAGTATATTTGTTGATCAGTGAATAATTCAGACTCCGTTTAAAGTATTTCCCAATATTTAATTGATATTTCATCTCATATTGAGAAATTTACCGTCTAATTTATTATAAGCAATTCTCGATTCACTGAATATTTGTTAGCTTCAATTCATATGTTCTCACTTTAATGATTGCTTTCCTCTTTAATGAATATTTTCTCTCTTCAATTAATGTTTTTTCCTCTTTAACGAATATTTTTCTCTTCAATGAATATTTTCCCCTTCGATGTATATTTTCTCCATTCAAAGTATATTGAATGTAAGTATTTAATATAGCAATTGATATTTCATCTATTTAGTAGATATCTTTAACTATCCCACTTTTTTCAGTAACTTCATCGATTTTAGTCACTTAATGTACTCTCTCACCAATATTACTTCTTCACTGAAAATTTGTTTTCGACAAAAATAAAATAATTTTAGGCTATGTAAATCAATTAGAGCTTTTAGGGAAATTTTATGATAATTTAAGTGATATCTAGTTTTACGATGTATTTATTTTAATAAATTTTAATCATCTTTGTGAATTTATGGTTTTCTTTTGAATTTTAATGGATTTAGGGTTTGATTATGTTTTAAATGAAATTATTGAAGAAATTAGGGTAAATCTATAATTTTAGACACTTAATTTCTTGAAAATTTATTAGATTTGACTTGATTTTAGGATTATTTTAAATAAAAGTTAAATTTAGGATCAAAATGTTTATGAAACATCTATTTAAGATAATTATTTAAGAATTAGAATCAAATTTGACTGATAGATTTAATGATATTTTAATTATAATTTTATGTTCTATTTAAATAGTTGATTAAATCAGTTAATTTTTTTAAATATTTTAGTGAAACCTAAGATTTTAATTGATTTTACAGTGTAAAAAAAGGAGATCAATAATTACTTTCATTTTCAATTTTATTGATTTCATGGATATCAATCACAAAAGTAGTATAATTTAGAGATTTTTAAGACAATGCTCAGTGTGGTTATCAGTATACTTATGAAAATCATTGATATATCTATAGGTTGACTGGTAATTTTTATTGAATTTATACTTGATTTACTGATTAATTTTAATTATTTGAGCAACATGATATATATTTTACAATAATTTAATTTATGTGGGAAACAGACTTTATTCGATTTTAGTCATTTTTGATGAATTTTTTATTTGATAGAATTTTTTGCCAGAATCAAATTGTGGTGATTTTCAACGGAAAATGTTGGGTATCGATAACAATTTTGTAATACTAAAGAAAATTTATTTTTATTGGTAAAATTCAGATTTTTATGATAATTTTAAGTGGGAATTTGATTGGTTGAATACATATAGTAAATATGATCCGAATGATGGATTTTTAAGGATCTTATTCGGTTAAATATAGATTTCTAAAGAAATTTTACCTTGTACTTTTTTTTTACAAAAAATATGTATATTGTTGGTGCAGTGAGGAAAATTGTCATTTCAAGGGAAATTATTGATTAAGAGGAAATTTTATGATATTTTAAGGAAATAATCGATTAAGAACAAGTTTGTTGCCATTTTTAAGGGTATTGAGTTGGTTGAATATCTGTGTTCAAAGGGTAAATATTTTTCTAAATGGAGAATATAGAGGAGGAATTTATAATATTTTTAGGGGGGATTTGTTCAAATAGATATTAATATGTGTGTAAATCTTTTGAGAGAGTGGGAATATTGTCATTTAAAGAGAAATGATAAGTTAAGAAGAAAATTTATGATATTTTAAGGGGGAAAGGATTGGTCACGAGATGAATTCTATTTTAAGAGGATTTCAAGAAATTTATTCGGTTGAATATCGATATAAGTCGGTGATTTTTTATGAAAATAATGAATATAGCTTGGATTAATGTCATTTAAAGAGAATTGATTGGTTGAGAGTAAATTTTATTTTATTTTAGTAAGAAACAATTGGCTAAGAAGAAAATTTATAATCTTTTAAGGGGAAATAATCGATTAAAAACAGATTTGTTGATATTTTTAAGGTACTGAGTCGGTTAAATATCGTTATTTAAAGGGTGATTTCTATAAAAAATAATGAATATAGTTGGTAGGGTAGCGGTAAGTGTTATTTGATGGGAAATGATTGGTCTAGAGTGGAATTTACTTTAGTGAGAAATAGTCAATTAACAAGTTTGTTGTCATTTTTAAGGGGGTTGGGTTGGTTAAATATTGTTATTTAAAGGGTAAATATTATCTAAATTGGTATTTTTATGATTTTTCTTATGAAAAATATTGAATATGGCTGGAAATATTGTTATTTGATGGAAAATGATTGGTCAAGAGAGGAATTTATAATATTTTTAAAGAAATTTACTGGAATGAATATTGGTATTCAAAAGGTAAATATTATCTACTTGATAGGCTTTTATAAAAATTATGAATATAGTTGGTATAATGGAGTGAAAAATGACATTTGAAGAGGAATGATTGGTTGAGAGTCGAATTTATAGTATTTTTTTTAAAGGGGATTTAGTTGGTTGAATTTATAAAATACTTAGGAAAATTGTTACTTTTTACATTGATTTAAGGTTAATCAGAATATATCGATAAGATTTCAGTTCTAAGAAATTGATTGATTCATGTAACTATTTGTATACAAGTATTTATTTTATTATTATTATATTTGTAATTAAATTAAAAACTAAAATTGACTAGTATTTAAAAATATTTGGTTACCTATTATTTATGATTTATTGACAATTTTCTGAATAATTTAAATATTTACGATTATTTCCAGGAATGAAGAGAAATTGTACGATTAGAAACTATGAGCTGTTGATAAAATACATTAATTTTCATTCAACAAGTACCTAGAACAATTACCTAACAATCTTAAAATTTTAAAAAATCTAACAAATTTTTTCAATTATTTTACAACTTAGTTAATTTAATTAACTGATAAGTACTAGTTTCTTTACGATTTGCTACTGTATTGAAACTTTTTTTTAAAATTCTTATTCAAAGTACTAACAAATTTTATTAAAGATCTATCAAGACTTGTCAAAAATTATAAAACTTTGGTAATTTTAATAAGTATTACTCAATAACTACTATTTTCTTACCAATTTGCTGAAGGTCTTATTTTAAAATTTCTTCAAAGTAATAACATTATTTACAAATTAATCAGTTTTATCTCAAATTTAACAACTTTCTCACAACTTTAATCAAATTCTAATCCCATGATAATCATAAATTACGTGTATTTTCTTAAAAATTGTCCATAGTTTTTCTTATATCAATAAAACAAACACACATATTTTAATCAAAAAACACGTGTGTATCATAAATTATATACATTTTCTTAACAATCTCAAACTTTACATAAATATTGAACTATTTTTATGATTTAACGCATACACATTATTAGCCACAAAATAAATATTTCATAAATTGTTGTAAAATAACACATATTTTCATTAAAGTTTTTCCATAAACACTGCAACATATCGATGGTTTAACACACACATTTGAGCCATAATTAGCTTTGATATTTATTTGCACATATTTTATTAAAAATACAGAATTTTTCTTTAACTTTGTGCAAACATTTACAATTGTTCCATCTCTGCTACTATGAACAACAATTGAACAAACTTTTTCTATTCAATATTAATTGTATATACTTTGGTAAAAATTTATATAAAATAATAATGAAAATTATAATAATAAAAACTTGTAATCATAATTTTAGTGATAATAATAATAATAAAATAATAATAATAATAATCGAAAAAAAATTAAAAAACATTAAAACACTACTTATAAAAAATAACTAGTATATTAAAATTAAAAATGTTTAAATATACTATGACTTTGACCTACTTTTGAATGACATTGACCTACTTTTAAATGACCTTGAAAAATATTATGATTCATTCAATGACCTTGAAAATAATAATAATAAAATTAAAATTAAAAAATATTAAAACAATACTTATAAAAATAAGTAGTAAATTATTTTAACTTGTAATAATAATAGTAAAAATAATAATATTTACAACTAAACTTTTAAAAATAAGTAGTAAATTTATATTAAAAATGTCAAAAAATAATATGACCTTAACAATTTTTGAATGACCTTGAAAAAATATGATTAGTCATCCAATGACCTTGACCTACTTTTAAATGACCTTGAAAAAATATTATGAGTCACCATATGACCTTGACAATAATAATATTAGGAAGAAAAAAAAATAATAATAAAAATAAATAATCATACTAATTAATCATATTATTAATAATATTATTAATAAAAATAATAATATTAATAATAACAATTATAATAATAATAATATAAAAAAAATAATTAAACAATATAAATAAGTAATCATGCTAATTAATAATATTAATAATCATATTAAAATTAATAAAATTATTTCCTTATAATAAAATTTTTATGTAGTTGTTTTGTTTTTATTATACATTAATAATAATAATAATATTAATAATAATAAAACGTGAACTTATAATTATAATAATAATAATAATAATAATATTATTAATAAAAATAATAATAATAATAATAATAGTAATAATAATAAAAATAATAATAATAATAATAATAATAATATTAATAATAATAATAAAAATAAAAATAATAATAATAAAAATAAAAATAATGATGATAAAATAATTTTAATAATAATAATATTTTTAATAATAATAAAAATAATAATAATAATAATAAAAATAAAAATAAAGATAATAAAAATAATAATAACAATAATAATAATAATAACAATAATTATAATAAAAATAATAATAATAATCATAATAATAATAATATTAATAATAATAAAAATAATAATAATAATAATAAAAATAATAATAAATATAAAAATAATAATAGTAAAAACAATAAGTATAATAATAATAATAATAATAATAATAATAATAATAATAATAAAAATAATAATAATAATATTAATAATAATAATAAAAATAATAATAATAATAATAATAAAAATAAAAATAATGATAATAAAAATAATTATAATAATAATAATATTTTTAATAATAATAAAAATAATAATAATAATAAAAATAATAATAATAAAAACAATAAGTATAATAATAATAATAATAATAATAATAATAATAATATTAATAATAACAATAAGAATAATAATAATAAAAATAATTATAATAATAATAATAATTATATTAATGATAATAATAATAATAATAATTATAACAATAATAATATTAATAATAATAATAAAAATAAAAATAATGATAATAAAAATAATTATAATAATAATAATATTAATAATAATAATAAAAAAAATAATAATAATAATAATAAAAATAAAAATAATGATAATAAAAATAATAATAACAATAATAATAATAATAATTATAACAATAATTATAATAAAAATTAAAAAAATAAAAATAATGATAATAAAAATAATAATAACAATAATAATAATAATAATAACAATAATTATAATAAAAATAATAATAATAATAAAAACTATAATATTAATCATAATAATAATAATCATAATAATTATAATAAGAACAGTAATAATAATAATAATAATAATAATAATAATAATAATAATAATAATGATAATAATAATGATAGATAAAAGTAATAATAATATTAATAATAATAATAGTAATAACAATTATAATAATAACAATAATAATAATAATAATATAATTTAAAAATAGTAAATAAACAATAAAATATTGAATTAATTAAAACAAAAAAAAAATTAAAGTATATTACATAAATAAAATAAAATAAAAATAAATAAATAATATTATTGACTTGATTAAAACAATATTCACTTCATTAAAACAAAAAATTTAATAATAATAATATAATTTAAAAATAAAATAATAAAATAATTGACTTGATTAAAACAAACAATTAAATTTAATAATAATATAATTTAAAAATAAATAAATAATATTATTGACTTGATTAAAACAAATAATTAAAGTATATTAAATAAAAATAAATTAAATTAAAAATATATATTATAAAATTTGATGAGTCATCCAATGACCTTGAATGAGTCATGGTCTTTGTTTAAATGAACTTGAAAAAATATGATGAGTCATCCAATGACCTTGAATGGGTCATGGTCTTTGTTTAAATGACTTTGAATGAGTCATTGTCTTTGTCTTAAAAATTTTTTGGACTTTTGGACTTAGAAAAATTTTCTCTCAGCCGGGGGGGCTAGGGGGGTACTGTGCTGGATGTGACACATCCCACTACTATCTATGTATGTTCATATTACATTTAATAAGTGCCCACTGGACTACTCGGTGTTAGTAATTTTTAGTTGATTGTTATTTGTGATTTTTATGTTAATTTTCCAGGAAACGGATGATGACTACTCCCTTACCTTCCATTTTCCCATATATACGGATAATATTGACGTTCCAACTCCTGCATTCTCACGCCGGAGCCTTCACGGGCACGAGTCATTGGCGATTATACACGCACTTACATAGTTCGATAGTTATGTGTAATTTTACTAACTTGCAATATGTTTTGGCTGTGGGCCGAAAAAGAAAATAAATAAATAAATTTTACCATGGTATTCGGAATAAAAGTTTCGACGCACTAAGGCTATAAATAGAAAATATTTATTCAGCATATTACATCGGCCACATACGGCAATTAGTAATGTGTTGGGCCAGAACACAATCGGCCTTGTAAATGTTTAAATGAATCGGTAACACACATGCAAATATAACATGCAAATTTAAATTCAAACCTATTAAAACATCAACTAAACCCTATCAAATATGAGAAAAAGATAATAAAATATAAAATAATAAACATAAAAATAAATTAAAATAATAACCAAATGCACCAAGATCCGCACGAATTAAATATAAACATAACACGAAAACCGAATGATTTTGACCAAAATTTGACAATTACTAAAAAAATACCAAGTTTCATGAAAATGAAATAAAAATCAAATAATTTGAATTAGAAATAATTCAATTAAAAATCTAAAGAAAAATTGTCAAATAAAATTTCAAAATAATAAACATTAAGATTAGAATACACTAGAAAATACCAAGGTCGAATTTTGTTTTACTAAATCAAAAAGAACACGCAACGTTAGGGACAAAAAATAGGTATATATACCGATGCATTTTTCACATAATCTTAATCGTTTTTTGATACTAAAAATCGTTTTGAAAATCTTGACTTAAAAATCTATTTTAGGGTGAGTTTTATTTTGGAACTCTCTCTCCACGTCGCACCCTCGCACTCTCGATGGAGCTCTGCTTGGATGACGGCGTGCGGAGAGTAGTATTATGTATGATGAGTTGTTCAATGGATCAAGTACTTGTTATATTGTTTTACTATTAATAAATTATTGATAATATTCAACTTATTGTTCTATAATGTCGAAATTTTTCCGGCCTACAGCCAAGACACCTTACAAGTAATTAAAATCAACATATTATTCAGATTCATGTAAGTGCGTGGAATATCGCCGATGATCTGTGCCCGTGAAGACCCGGCGTGCGGAACGCAGGGATCGGAACGTCAATATTATCCCGTATAGATGAAAGGAGAAATAAGGAAGTGGTTTTAGCTGCTTCCTCGTTTCTCGTTTTCTTTAAATTCGACCTAAATTACCTTACACACAGCTCAAAATCACCACACCGAATAGTCCAGTGGGCACTCATTAATTGTAATATGAACATAATGCGCCTAAGGTCAAACAAGGGGGAGGTGACGGGGAATTAGTAATATGAAATCGTTGTTGTGAATATTAAAAAACGAACCATCGCTGTAACTTTAAAATAACTACTAATAAGATCCTAAAGCAATCGTAAATATTGAGCGAGTACCATGAACTGATAACATTTAACCAACCTAAGCTAAGATTTCAGACCCAAAGGAACCCTAATCTCAAGTCAGTTATGTGGCCACGTTAACAAAGACCTAAAATAACTAGAATCGTAAATTTTGAGACGTCATCTTGCACTAAGACTTCATAGTTAACCTGACATAAATCGATATAGCATGAGGGATTAGCTTCTCTAAATTAAAATCTACTGAAGCAGTGAACACCCAGACAGTCCTTTTAAGGTCCAAAATAAATGAAAAAACTGGGGCGATTCCAAAGATTTTTGAAGAAAAAGTAAAGAAAAATTTAAGCCATAAAGACCCTCAAGGACGATGTCTCAAAAACCGTACGGAAAAGATATAGTTTAAATTTAATTCATACGGAGAATTGGCTGACCAAAATATGACTATTCCTCAAAAACCATCAATTCGGAAAAAATGTTAAAATAAAAATGGATAAGTTTGATGGCTAAATTAACCCCGAGTTATCGTTTAATAGATGTTAAGATTCTTAAAAAATATAAATAAATAAATTCGATAATTTAGTTTGAAATATCATTAAGATCTTTGAAATGTAAATAAATAAGTTCGATAATTTAATTCGAAATATCATTAAGATCATTAAAATATAAATAAATAAGTTCGATAATTTAAGTCAAAATATCATTAAGATCATTAAAAAATAAATAAATAAGTTCGGTAATTTAATTCTAAATATCGTAAAGATCTGTGAATGTAAATAAATAAGTTTAATAAATAAACCAGCCTTAAAAAAAATATCGCTTCGAATAAATAACAAAAAAATCAAAAAACTCACAACAAACGAAACTCAATGTACGGATAAAACTCATAAAGATGTCCCAATAGGCATTTGATATTTTTCTCTTTTCTCGCATAAATCTCCAATAGACACTTCCATCGATAATTAGCCAATTTTTCGAATAAATCCAGATGACAGAATTGAGAGGGGCCAGAGTTGGATTCCATCGCGTCCGCCATAAATTTTCTCATATTCTCTACTATCTACAAAAAACTTTAAGTCAAAGGCAACTAAAATAGTAACAATATTAAACTCACGAAATATTCATCATCATAATACCGCTTAACAAGAGAGAAATGGTGAGCCTAGAAAATCGAAGAATTTATCCAAAATAACTGTCGCTGGTCAATCGAGAAGTCGATGTGCCGGAATGTCGTGGGTAGACATCGCATTCTAATTTTCAAATTGTAACACGCGCAGAAGCGGACGACAGATTCTCTCTTACCGTCTAGACATTAGCGGGTGAGAACCGTGCACACAAGCACACCGCGACGGTGACATGCATTTTCGGTTAGATAATATAAAGGCCTGGCACAAGCCAAATCTACAGATTTATAAATATCGTAAACGATGCAATCTCATGAGAACGAATCGGATAAAAATGCCTCAGATCAAACTACTCGAGGAACTACGCCGTCGGACTCTCGTGTAGACGTCCCAGGTAGATTAATACTTATCATTAAATTCTTTTAAAGGTATAAGCCCTAGAAATTGACCGGCCAAACAAAGATTTCCGCGGAATTTGGAAGACACATTCAACTCGAACCTATGTAACTTCCTGTATCACGATGAATTTCTTATTATCCCACGACGGAAATTAGGCCCCATCGATGGTGCGCCCCATCAGGATTCGTTCAATCCAGTCTATTATATCAGAGTTATAACCATTAATGCCACCTTGTCAGCCGTTATGCTGGCCACCGGCAGAGAAAATTCTCAGACTCTCGAACAATTATGATGATAAGTTTTGCCTGAGATATTAGTTTGAATAAAATCATTGTTCATTAATTAAAATCCAAGAAAGTTGGGTTAGAATTTTTATTCATTACTTAACTTTTGACAAGGCGTGCCACGAGATAATTAGGAGTGTAGGAAGAATTTTGGGGTTAGAATCTCATCTTCAGAGCATCATTTTTGTTACACACTGGAGCTCATTATGAACCAACAAAAACTGCCGCTTGTGGACACATAATTGAAAAGTATCGCGATATAAGACCAGCTGTTTAGAGTGAGCGTACAAGATCAATCTTGTTTCTTTCATATTTTATCCTAAGGCATTTGGAAAATAGGTTTGACCATGTTAGGCCGATTCATACTCATCAGGATTTTCACTTGGTATTATCAAGTTTAATTTTTACCGGTTGTAGGTTCCATGTGCAGGATATACTAGTATCTTAATGCCCTGAAACTAGTTTGTCATAAGGGAAAGGTGAAAGAATTTATTGCAAATGCCAAATCGATGACAGTTTTCGCGACAACAGGCAGAGCTGATAAAATGTTCGATTTTTTAGGAATCTAGAGATATTCATTTTTCTTTTGTTTATTTCTAAATATAGTTAGCTGCATCATGGTAGATTTTAAATTTCGAGGGTAAACTTTTCATTTTGTTTTACTTTAATTTATAACGACCCTCATTCATGATAAAGGTAGTTGAATATTTTAGATTTTCTTTCCACCTGGATTAATATTTTATTACTCCGAACTAGAATATTGGTGGAAACCAGTTTTTCTTTACTAAATTTTTTAACCCGGATTCATACTCCTATGTGAAATGATTAACGCATAAAATAATAGCAACTTCAGTTTTAAACTCAGCTTTTATCGAATGTCGAGAATTTTTATCCTGTCAATATCATACAACCCCTTTTGTTATCGGCTAAATTTATTACCCCGAGTTTTGATTGTTGTCGTGCAGGCTGTTATTGATGGCGCATCGGTTGTTTTAGAAATTATAATGAGTATCGAAGCGTTACCCGACAATCTATAAGCTGTATTAGTAACCCCATTCGTTCATGTTGTTATTTTAGAACGATCCGGACCCTTTGTTTGGATCTCCGCATCAGAAGCCGACCAATGGCGTCAGGCATGGAGGCGTAACTATAAGGAGAGGTACCCTGATGTGCCCCAACCAGGAGAAAATAGATGGGAGGACATGCTCCTAATAGAGAACACCATGCAACAATTCCGGAAAGGAAGACAGTCCAGTGAACCCAGTCCGGCACAAGACATCCTTGTGAGTGCCCAAGGAACTCCTGGCCCATCTCAATGAACACCAGCGCAGGGTCAACTCCTTGGTTGACCGAGCCAGCAGTTACCTGGCGAACGTGGAAGATGATCTTGCCTGCGGACGACTCGCGGACGTCTATCCAGCCAAACCGAGACCGACCCGCAACACGAAACGACCTGTGTTTATCATTCTGGGCTACTCTCCCGAAGAAGGACTAGAAAAGTTTTTTCGGGATTCCGAATTCCAGTGACTTCCGAAATTCGGTTCTGTAATTCTTAAATAAAAAAATAAAATCTCTGAAAATATGCTTTTACTATTATGATTTTGTAATCTAATTTTATTCTATGTGTTTGAATTAAACCCATGACTAAATATTTTTAATAAATAAATGAGAACTTTAATACTTCCCATTATAGAAATGGAGCCTTCATAAATATGTGAGATCGAACTAAAACGAGTGAAACAAGCCAACAAGAACCTTCTTGAACAGATCCTACAGTTAACTCGAGAAGTCCAGCAAGTTAAATCTACCTGGATAGACCCCAGAAAGGTCAAATCCCTATACCAACGGCTCACGACAGCCCAAAAAGGATGGGCCGAAGAGAAACAATTAGTTCAGAGTCTAAAAATCCAAATAAAGGGGTTGGAGGTTGCCCTGTCTGCCTGTCAAGAAGGGGCAGCGGTAACCTACCCTCTCGTGTTTGCCCTGGCTAAGTTGGCATATCGTGAACCGGCGGCGACTCCAACAACAATCGCAACTCCCACCACAACAACAACCAACAGTTACCGACCCGGACGGAAAGAGCGAGCGAAGCGCCGAGCTGCTCAACTATTAAACAAAGATCTAACCAATGCATGAATTGAATTTGCGATGTGATTTAAATATACATGTTCATAATTTTTACTTCCAATTTTATTTTTCTCGATGAGCAAGGACCAGATTATACCTAGAAAAAGTTCAGAGACTTACGCAGGGACCCAGCAGATTAAAGCGAGCACAAGTCTTCTAACGGCAGCTCGTTGAACCCAGGGATTATCCGAGCAATTACAGCATTAGTAATAGCGCTCACTTTTTGCGAATAATCCACCCACTCGAACACATTTCCAACGTTGTGTTGGGCTATAAGCCATAATTTAAACAAAATGAAAAAATTGTGTAGATTAAAACAAAATAATTAATGAGGTTTGAAAATTATCAATATGGCTGCTGTAACATAAGCACGTACCGCAAGCAGAAATAATAAAAAATAAAATAAAACATTAAATAAAACAAAATAAAAACATAACAAAATTAAATAAAACAAATATTAATTAAAATCATTGAAAAGCCTACAGATGCAGAAAGAAACACAAAACCAAAATATAAAACCGCCAAAACCTTGCAAAAGAAGGTTTAGAAAATACATAGGCGGAAGCGGCGAGCAAAAATTTAAATATCAAAGGGTAAAAAGAGAAACAATCAAAAAGAATGGTTAAATAAAAAAAAATAAATAAAAATAAAAATAAAAATTTACGAAATATTGAGAAAATAATATCAAAAACTAGAGAAAAATAAGGAGAAAAATAAAATATTTAAAATTAAATTAAAGCAATAAAACCCCCCGAAAAATAGCCGAAAAAAGCTCAAAATACTCTGATTGGTCGCACCCAGGCATGAAATGACTATATAAACAGCAGTCATTTTCATAATTTTTAGACATTTTGTTAACACAAAATTTTGTTAGACTTTTAGAAAATTTTGTAGACACAAAATTTTTAGTCAGTTGTTGAGACAATTTGTTTTAGACAATTGTTTAGTCAATTTTTATGCCAATGTATGACAATTTTTGAAATTTGGATGCTTGATTGACGAACTTGTCGATTGTAAGTATTGTTCTTTTTTGTAGAAATATATTTTTCCAAGTTAATGTTTTGTTTAATTTAACTTATTCTGGATGGCCGCAATGTCTTTTGGCATTGCTCGGCAGGTTCCCTCTAACTTATTTATATTCATTTTATATACATGTTAATTGTGGAGAATGGCAGGGCAACATTCAATTCCGGCCTTTAAATTGGCAGGACGTTGACGTGTTGCTTTGTCACAATCCACCCTTCGGTGTCTGCTTAGTCTGGTCAGGCCTTGTTGCACTGATCACGGGGTAGGACACCGTCGTAATTCACCGTGGCGGCCATTTTCAATGTTGGTCGGAGCGGTAAGAGGGTAAACTGCGGGAAGATCGCCATAATTAAGGGGATAACATTTATGTAAATGTTTAAGTAAGAAAATTGAATTTTTAATTTAACTCCTGCCGATTATTATATTTTCAAGGGTACGACTAGTGATAGAAATTTAGGTCAACGAAAGTACAAAGTAGGGTTAAATCACGTACATTGTTTGATAATCATCGTGGTGGAAAATTAAAATAAAACGATACATTTTGGCATAGATCTGTGAGATGATAATATAGAGATTTACGAATGGTGGTAACTGTGGCGACCATAGGAAAGCAAAATGAGTTGTTTGACTAAAAAATGACATTATAATAATACATTCATTTCAATTTACCATAGGCTAACGTTTGTATGAAACAAGGAATTTTCCATAAAATAAGGGCGGAACGCTGCCAAATTTTTGAAAAAATATTTTTGATGACAAATTGATATAGGAATTGTAGAAATAGATGAGTATGAACAAGCGTATAGATAGAAAGAGACGTAAGACCTTCCACCGGCAGTCAGGAACCCGAAAGTGAAAATATCATGAGGAGTAGTTCTAGAAATGGAGCTCACCTGCTCATGAATTTTCAGCTGCTATATACAGTACCAACATGAGCTTGCTCATGGGTATATAGTGGTAGGATTAAAATTGTGGGGCGTCTGGGTGAGATAGCATAGACCCTAGGAAAAGAAGATATTTTGATCGAAGAGGATAAGTTTGAATAAGCTTTGTACAGGCTTAAACAAATTAATTACACCCAGTACACCAGCAGTTGCCGAGCAACGGGTGCCGAGTGGTAGCTAGAAAATATTTATATGGCGTTACCAGGGTAAACACAAGGACGTTTAAAACAAGCATCAAAACCCTGTAACCCACCAAATGCATAAAAACCTTGTGAGCATATCGTAAATACCATTCGAAATTTATTGTATCCATTCCATAAAATTTAATTCGAAAATCCATATAAATTTAATTCGAAAAAATCATCCATAAATTCGATTCGAAAAATCATCCGTAAATTCGATTTGAAAAATCATCCATAAATTCGATTTGAAAAATCATCCATAAATTCAATTTGAAAAATCATCCATAAATTCAATTTGAAAATTCATCCATAAATTCAATTTGAAAAATCATCCATAAATTCAATTAGAAAATCATCCATCAATTCCCTTCGAAAATTCAATTAATAGTATTACACCGGTTGAGAGTGGTCGTGTTCAGGCAAAACACTTACCCGTGTTAATTGCCTGAATGCACGGCTCTCAACCAGTTATACACACCGACTAATTCTCTGCAATGAAAATTTTTTTTTTCCGAAAAATAAGACTGAAAATTTGTCAAAACACATCAGTATATATACCTACAATTTAGCCTTAACATTGCGTGTTAATTTTATTGCGATTAAACAAAATTCGACCTTGAAATTATTTGTGTTATCTAAATTAAATTTTTATTAATTTCTTAATTTAAATTGGTAATTTATTTTTAAGATTTTTAATTAAATTTATTCAGCCAAAAATATTTTATTTTTATTCATTTAATTCATTAATTTTTTTTATATAATTGATTATTTTACGGTCAATTTCCTTGTTATTATGTTATTTTTTATGTAGATTTCGTGCGGTTCTTGATGCATTTTGTATTTATTTAATTTACTTTTATGGTTTTGATTTTATATTTATTTATATTCTCTCAGATTTTAAAGTGTTTAGTTGGTGTTGTATATTGTATTTTAAGTTATCTTGGTGCTAGGTTTTCGTGCTGTATTACTGATGCATTTAAACAATTCTCAAGGCTATTTCTGTGCTGGTCCAACACGAGAAAGAAAACAATTAAATATAAAATCAAGAAATACAAAAATAAATAAATATAATAACAAAGTGCAACAAGATCCGCACGAAATAAACATAAAAATAACATGAGAACATAAAATTTGACCAAAATTTGACAATTTATCGAAAAATGCGAAAATCCATAAAAATGAAACAAAAATTAAATAATTTGAATTGGAAAAAATTCAATTAAAAAATTAAAAATAAAATTGTCGAATTAAATTACAAAAATAATAAAATTAAGATTAAAATATACTAGAAAATCACAAGGTCAAATTTTGTTTTACTAAATAAAATTTAACACGCAAGGTTAAGGTTGTACAAAATTTATATATACCGATTCATTTTCACATAATTTTAATCAATTTTTGGAAGCAAATTTTCGAACCGAAGTTTTGAATCAGTGTTACTCAGTGAAAACAATTTTTGATGTGAGTGAAGAGATGTTTGAAAACTTTCTCCACGTAGCATTCAAACAACCTCATATGAGCTCTGTTTGAGATGTCGGCGTGGGGAAATGTTGGAATGTGAATTTTGAACTGAATATGACAAATACGTTTCTGATCGATGTGTATGATGTCCAATAAAAGTTATAAAAATATTATTTTTTGTCGAAATTTTTCCGGCCTATAGCCGACACATCATCTCAAGAAAGTAAAATAGATACACCCCAATCGAATTGTGTAAGTGCGTGTATAATCGCCAATAATTCGTGCCCATGAAGGCTACGGTGTGAGAACGCAGTAGCTGAAACCTCAATTATTATTTCGTATAAGGGAAATGAGTTGAAGGGGGAATAGTCTTTTGGATATTTTGTCGTCACTCAGTTTTCCATAAACTCGACCTAAACCTTTGTTACGACAAAACGGCTAAAAATTTATAACACTGAGTAGTCCAGTGGACACTCATAAACTCTTAACATCGATATAATCTCGTCTAAAAGCCAATTTAAAGTGAAGGTGACTAGTAATTCGATGGCGAACTCAACTCGTTAATATGACTTTCAACTCGTTAATTATAATTTATTAAACTCATAACGATCATTTAACTTTGATATGAGTATTAATTCCAATGCTAGTTACTAGTAAACTAAGAATAGGAATTTCACTCAGCGAGGTAAACATTTTTTAACTCCCCAATACTTTATGGAGACCTAAACGCAAACGATAAAATGAGTTTTAAGATTTTAAATTCATGCAGTGAGCCCAATCTATAAGATTCTAAGGTTAAAAAATATAAACTGGATAACTCCCAAATCTGTCTAAATATGCATTTTATTTCCCAAACCCGTCAACCTAACGAGAAATCCTACGTCAGAACCACCGTCAACACCTTATGAAATCATAGCATATGTCTCTAGCCATTTCCCAATTACTTTTTAGTGGTGACACAAATTATTAATATAATACTTAATTAAATATAAATTATAAATTCTTTACACAAAATTAATAGACAATAATTATATTTTTCATTTTGTAATAATATTCAAACTAATTTATTAAAAAATAAATAATAATAATAACTTTTATGATGTGAATCTTTTCCACGTAACTATAGCAACCTATGTTATTAAATTTGATTTTAAAAAATTTAGTTTTCAAATATCTTAGTTACAAGTTATTCAATTAATTTCTTTGTAGGGAATCAACAAATAAATTATTGCATAAGTATGTATTTTTGAAAAATTAATCGATGAGAAATAAATCAATAAGTATCATTGTTTAAACACAGTTTGAAACGAAAAACCACCATAAAATCTGAAATACTTGAAAAAATATTTATTAAAGATGATTTACAAATTGGACTAGGGTTAAATAATATCAAATTATAAAAGTGAACATCGGAAGATATAATGTCAAGGAAATATCTTTTTCCATCTTCTCTTTTCGAAAAATTAAAATTTACATTAAATGAAATTAAACATTCAAAAGTTCAATTTGGAGTCCAAGTAGAATTTGAAAAAGATGGGGAACTCAAAGTAGTTAGTATATCAAATCGCGCTGTTTCAGTGACTACAACTTTTCTTGATGAGGGTATAAAGAAAATAAATGAAAAGATTGTTGAACGAACAGAATTTGGAAGTAGTTGGAAAATAAACCGAATAATAGAAGTAAATTTCAAGGTAACCAAAGTTTCGAATATATCTAGGTTATCTGGACATAGTTATATTCCAACACCTAAAGCTCTAATGGGTAAAAAGGCAATAGTTAACGTACAAAATACCGATAATTTATGTTTCATATATAGTGTTTTGGCTGTATTGAAATCTGATAAAATCAAGAAACATAGAGATAGACCAAGAAAATATTTACCGTATATGAATGACTTGGTATACGATACTAACGCTATGCCAATGAAACTGTGTGATATTCCAACTTTTGAAAAGAAAAATCCTGGTTTAGCAATTAATGTAATGATTTATAATAACGAAAATTTTGAGGATAGAGAAGAACTTATAATGAAGCATCCATATTTAAATATAATTCACCGAACAAAAGTAACTGCAGTGAATCCAATTTATTTATTATTGATAAATGAGGGTGAAAAATATCATTATACAACAGTAACTAATTTACAATCCTTGATGAATTGTCATAAAAACAATGATTATAATGTTCGAATTTGTTGCAAATGGTGTGAAAATTGTTTAAATGGATTTCGTAAGCCAAAATCCTTTGAAAAACACCAAGAGTTATATAAGAAAAATCAGTTGGGTACTACGCTATATACATTACCAAAAGATAAAGATAAATATTTGGAGTTCAAAAACTGGTCAAAAACGATAACACCTCCTTTCGTTATCTATGCAGATTTTGAATCTATTTTACCAAAAGATGACATTTATTTTAAAAAACATTTGCCAATTTCTGCTGGACTCTTGTTAATCAACAACTTCACTGGTATGACAAGTTACCATCATTTCATAGGTCAATACTGCGTTTATGAATTTTTGAAGAAGGTTTCAGATATAGGAACAAACATTGTGCTACCATATTATAAAGAAAATGGGAAAAAGCTAATGTTACCACTTACTTTTGACGAAGAATATTCATTTGATAATTGTGAATATTGTTATTTGTGTAATAAGAACATAGTAAATAAGGTTAGAGACCATGACCATTTTACAGGAAAATATATTGGTCCAGCATGTAAAAGTTGTAATGTTAATAGGAGCATCAAAGAATTATTACCTGTAGTGTTTCATAATTTACGTGGGTATGACTTACATCATATCCTTAAGTATGGAATAAATCAATTTCCAAATTGGAACTTATCATGTATTCCAATTAGTAGTGAAAAGTTCTTATCCCTTATGGTATATGTTGGTAAGCTTAGAATACGTTTTATCGACTCTTACCAGTTTGTTAATGACTCATTAGCTAGGGCTGTGAAAACTTTGACTAGTTTACCATTAACAAAATATGTTTTTACTGGTACCATTGTTAATGAAAAAGCTATTTTTCCGTACAACTTTGCCACTAGTTTAGAGGTCCTTGAAAATACTTATGAACTGCCTCCAATCTGGGAAGGAGTGAGTGAAGTTGAATATAAGAAAGCTCAATTAATTTGGACTGAAACTAAATGTGTAAATTTACTTGACTATATGATGATATACTTGAAACTCGATTGCTTTCTTTTAGCTGACTTTTTCCAACAATTTCGGGCGAAATCTATAGCTCATAATAGTTTAGAGCCTTTAAATTATTTTGGTATTCCTGGAATGTCTTGGAGTTCTGCGTTAATAACTTTAGATAAACCCATTGAACTATTGCAAGACATGGAAATTTATAATTTTTATGAGGGTGGTATTTGTGGAGGTCTTACTTTTGTTAATAAACACTTTGTAAAAACTGATGAAACCACTGAGTTGCTTTATATAGATATTAATAATTTATACGGTTGGGCTTTAAGTCAACCTTTACCTTGTGGCAAATTCATTTGGATACTTGATGGTTTTGACTCAATATTGTCAGATTGTTTTTCTTTAAATCTTGAATCTTTGTCGTATTGGTATACTCTTGAAGTAGATCTTGAAATTCCTTCTGATCTTTACGATAAGTTAGACGACTTTTCTATTGCTGCTGAGAAAATGAAACCTGAGGGATCTAAAGTTGAAAAATTGTTATTGACTCATTACCCAAAAAAGAATTATGTGATTCATTGGCGTTTACTAAAATTATACTTGTCTCTTGGTGTTAAGGTTACTCGTGTGAATCGAGCTGTAAGATTCAAACAGTCTCCTATTTTTAAAAACTACGTTGATACCAATACAGAGTTAAGAGCAGAAAGTACAAACACACTAGATAAAAATTATTATAAGCTCCTAAACAATAGTTTGTATGGTAAAACTGTCGAAAACCTGCAAAAAAGAATGAATTTAAGATTGTGTAATACAGAAAAGAAGATGATTACATATGCTTCTAAACCAAATTTTCAAAGAAGTATCAAAATTGCTGATGATCTAATTGCTGCGTTGTTAAATCCTGACTCAGTATGTTTAGATCGACCAAGTTATATAGGAAAATCAGTGCTTGACTTGTCGAAACTTCGAATGTATGAGCTTCAGTATAAGGACTTGGAAAAATATCGACAACAATTTAATTGTGATATTAATATAGTTGCTGGAGATACAGACTCTTTCTTCTTGGAGATTAAAAATTGTAAACTAGATGTTCTTTTGTCTGAAATGGTTAAGGATAATCTTTTGGATACATCTAATTACCATTCTACTCATCCGCTTTATTCTAAAAAAGTATAAAGACTGTTAAGAGAAAAACTCGACCTTTACTGTACCTCAATTTTGTATTGGTACAAACAATCATCAACTTTATAGTTTTAAAACTTCAAAGGTTGCACTAACAAACAAAGAAGATAAAAGGGTTTGGGTAGAAAAGAATTTAAGCATGGCATAAGGTCATTATATGATTGAGACTGACAATGAATAAAGATAATAATTTTCCACATGATTATTCGACAGCAAATCCAACAGTACATCCAACAGCCTATCAAACAGATCATGTAACAGCTCAGCCAATTGTTCATTGAATTAATAAATGTATACCTATATACGATCTTGTTCTTATTCATTATTTTGTAATTTTTTTTGTGTTTACATTATATTTAAGTTTGTTTTGTTTTTGTCAGGGGAGGTGCCAAAAAGTGGGCCAAGTGGCACACATCTACCTACTCTAGATAAAAGGAATTGCCATAACAACACCATCAGTAATAATAAACATCACTGACCCATTAATATTAATTAAAATCGTCAAATCATTAAGAATTGTAGAATCATAAATCACTAACCCAAAATGGAAAATGAATAAATAACGATCACAATAAAATTTTTTATAAATATATCAGGAATGACAAAACAATAAAATCAGAAATCCACAGAAATGCTCAATTCCACCAAATCTAATCTAGATCTCATCAAAAGATCGATTCCAACGAAAAATCTTTGGCCCATCTCGTTCAGTATTTTTCCACCCCTAAAAAGAACACATATTGATCTCCCCAGACTTAAACTAACTAAACAACAAAATTAGTAAAGAATTAGAACAGAATTAGTCCTACCGTTGAATGGTTACATGACGTTGTTCCAACATAGTTTTGTCGTAACAGTGTCAACCACGATTGTCATAGTCTGATACTTGGTGCCAATGTGCTGGAATGCCTAGAAATGGTCAAAGTTATGACTACTGACCCATTCGACCAGATCTTCCGAGATGATAAGAGCATAAACAGGGCGGTGGGGATCTATCGTCAGTCAAAATGATGAAGTTTGTGATTAACTTGAGCAAAGGATAAACCGATATGAGTTCGAGGTAAACTAGTTTCTTGCTAAAGTGAGCCAGGTGATTGTGGTAGTCAAGGATAAAAATTAGCCCGAGAAACGTAGAATTCGTCTTGTCCATGGAAAGTAAAAACCTCAAAAAATCCAAAAGATGAGAAGTATTAATAATAAATGCGCTCATATTAAAATCCACGAAATAACAAAACACGATAAAATATAACAGCTGGTGACTCGCAACACCGGTGAAGAATGAACTGATTGCAAGGCAATAGTTCATAATGTTGGCAAAAACTGATTAAGCCCATATTTGTTTGTCCAGCATGATAACACCTGTGTGTTTTTGAGTGGAAAACTTTAATTTAGAAAAAAATGGAAAATGTAAAGAAAAATAAAATAAATAAAAAATTATTATTGTTATTATCGTTATTATTACTAGTTTCATTATTAATATCATTATCACTATTAACATCATTACTAATATTCTTATTCTTATTACTGATATTATTGCCAATGGTATTACTAATATTATTTTCATCATTTCCTAATCACCCTTAACAGCATTAATACCACGAATATCACAGTCAAGCCCTAGATAGTCTTATAAACCAAATTTATCTTTATTAGGATCCCCTCATCGGTAATATCATTATTGTCATTAGTATTATTATTACTATTATAATCATTGTTACAATCATTAGTATTATTAATTTAATATTATTATTATTAATTTTATTATTATTATTATTGGGCCAGAACACAAACGGCCTTGTAAATGTTTAAATGAATCGGTAACACACACGCAAATATAATATGCAGATTTAAATTCAAACCTATTAAAACACCAATTAAACCCTATCAAAATATGAGAAAGAAGACAATTACATATAAAATAATAAACATAAAAATAAATTAAAATAATAACAAAAAGCAACAAGATCCGCACGATATAAATATAAACATAACACGAAAACTTGACAAATTCGACCGAAATTTGATAATTTAACAAAATATGAAATTTCATAAAAATGAAATAAAATTCAAAGAATTTGAATTAGAAATAATTCAATAAAAATTTTAAAAGAAAAATTATCAAATAAAATTACAAAATAATAAAAATTAAGATTAGAATACACTAGAAAATCCCAATGTCAAATTTTGTTTTACTAAATCAAAAAGAACACGCAAGGTTAGGGACAAAAAATAGGTATATATACCGACTCATTTTCACATAATTTTTAATCGTTTTTCAATTTTTAAAACTTTAATCAGTTTTTCAAACTTGAACTAGTTTTTGTTTAAAAATCTATTTTAGGGTGAGTTTTATTTTGGAACTCTCTCGCCACGTCGCGTCCTCGCAATCTCGATGGAGCTCTGCTTGGATGTCGGAGTGGGGAGAGTAGTATTTTGTATGATGAATTGTTCGATGGATCAAGTACATGTTATGTTGTTTTGTTAATATTAATAAATTATTTATAATATCTAAAATTATTTTCTCTATAATTATTTTATTTCTAGTCCAAATTTTTCCGGCCCACAGCCAAAGACACATCACAAGTCATTAAAATCAGACATATTATTCAGATTCGTGTAAGTGTGTGGAATATCGCCGATGATCTGTGCCCGTGAAGACCCGGCGTGCGGAACGCAGGGATCGGAACGTCAATATTATCCCGTATAGAAGAAAGGAGAAATAAGGAAGTGGTCTTTGGCTACTTCCTCGTTTCTCGATTTCTTTAAATTCGACCTAAACTATACTTACACACGGCTAAAAATCATCACACGAGTAGTCCAGTGGGCACTCATTAATTATAATATGAACATAATGCGCCTAAGATCAACTAAAGGAAGGTAACGGGGAATTATAAAATGAAATCGTTGTTATAAATTTAAAATCGACTATAGATTCAAACTATTACTAAGAATTTAATATAACCATAAATTTCAAGCTATCGATATTAATTGAGAGTAATCAGGAATATTGAGCGGTTACTGTGAACGTATAACATCTAATAATTTTAAATTAAGGTTACGAAGTTAAATAAATTATAGATTCCAGTGGTTGCTAGGAACTAAAACGTAGATTTCAATTCGAATTCAAATACAATATAGAAGTCGTAAGGAATTGGACAATACTGCCATCGTAAATCTCAGGAATAACCCCATTAAAATAGAAATTCAACTAAATCAAATATAGTAACTACATCCAGTTTAATGCTTGAATTTGGATAATGAAATTAACAGTTGATTCTCAACCCAGCGTTTAAGGAATTTAGAAAATGTAAATATAAAACAAGACCAAAGACCTTTTAAACCTTTATTTAATTAGAAAGCAATTAGAGATATTCACTTACCAAATTAAAATCAACTCCCCCACATAGCAAAAAGATATATAATATCAAAACCAACAATCCACTATAATATAGAAAACATTTATAAAGGGAAACTTGGTGAGTAGAATGACGGGTAGTATATAAAGGGTTGTAGCATAAATACGGAGTAATATGAGTTACAGATAAAGATCGTTTAAAATTCCCCTGGACTAACCGGAGATGAAAGTTTCAAACGATTATCCAAATAAGATACCAAGGAAAATATAAAATCGGAATAAAAATAAGATAAAAGGTTTCCCCGGTATGATCAAACAAAATACTACGTTTAAAATAGGGACGAATATTTTCGTCTGTGGTAAACAAAAAATTTTGGGTTCCCAAAAATTTCTATTCCTATTAGATGTAGTTACCCACCGAGTTAAAAAATACCCTAATATTAATAGGAGAATAAATTTAATACAACCTGCTCCTGGAACGAAGACTAATTAGCAAAGAAACCTTCCACCCTTTGCCCCAAATAAGACAATAATAACGCAAAGTTACACCAGAGAAAACCAAAACATCATTATACTTATCGGATGCATAATTGTTAAATAATAAATCACAAAATATTTCCAGCAAGTGAGTAAATTCCCAAAAAATATTGTTCCCGGACGAGAAGATAGCCTGTGGAGCATCACCGTTTTTTTGAGTTTGATATTTGTTGAGTAGTACGATAACTAGAGATAAAATAAAGATTTCCTTTTGCATAATAACTAAATTACCTATTAGTGGAAAGACATAGAGAAATCCGTAATCCGCGAGTGGAATAATACCGTGAATTTTTTTTCCTGATATATAAATTGAACGAAATGAACATAACCCAGTATACTATGACCTTTCTAGCCATCACGATCGATTCTCCCTGATTTTTAGAGATTTTGTAATGCGTGTCGCGGCGTTTCTGGAATGACCCTCAATAATTTCAGTATACTAATAACTGGAAAAATGAAACCTGTGGTGCCGTTGACATTTAAGAATATCGCTACCGAGAGATTTTTCCACCCTCATCGGTAGATATCGGGTACATCACACACTACCAGGTGGCACACATGCATACACACATCCACTTACTGCTAAGTATAATTAGAACCGCTGACGAGTGTAATCGATTCTAATCAAATTTCACCATAGTTTTTTTAAAAAAATGTATCAACAGCACGAACCCAGGAACATCGCGACCGAGAAAACGAATCAGGGGGCGAACTCGAACATAGATCCAGATATAGTACTCCGGACTTCTGGTAGGATTTGATTCTTTTTATTCCTGCTATTAATTCATACGAGTAATAAATAAGGAACCCATCGCAGTAATCCAGTATACGATGCCAGAAATGATAGGAGATACGAGGCTGAAAAAGTTACCATTTTTCTCCGAACCAGATGTCAGAACCGATACGAATTTATCTAGCTTTAAACTATCCAAGAGTATTAATCTCCAACTAGTATTATGTGGGCGAAGTTGATTACCCGTTTTGCGCGTTCGATGAACAACTCCAGTATATTTCCAGTATATTTACATTTTATCAGTTACTTTTCATTGACGGACGTTATAGTTAATTCCAGCCAATAAATGGAGTCCATGCGTACTTTTCCGATTTTCGTGCGTTAGGTAGAACATGATCTTAGACTAATCCCATATTAACGAATCATTCGGTGGATGAATAAAGATACCAAGTAATTTTTTGGAAAATGGATTGTACCACGATAAGTGAAGGTTTGACTTTAATTAAGATTTTTGTTGTAATTCAATACATGTTTATTCAAACAATTGTTTCCAATTACGATTTTGATTTTAGTTAATTTAGGTAATTTAGTACCATATTTACTTATTCTACGATTTTGATTTTTATTAATTTAGCATTATATTTATTTAAGTATTTACACTATGATTTTGATTCTAATTAATCTAAGTAATTTAGCATTATATTTATTTAAGTATTCACTCTAGGATTTTATTAATCTAAGTAATTTAGCATTATATTTATTTAAGTATTTGTTCTGACCAGGACTGACTAGACCAGTTTGGTTAAGACTCCTAGCATCTTCTAAAATCGGTACCCTAATGGATGAGTGCTAAATAGTTCCCTTGAATGTTGGTTTTCGCTTGTTGATTTATGTTTAAATTTTCAGATCAAATAAATCTAATCTTATGGTCCAACAGTCCTAAGAAAATTATGAAATTTACAATTTCTTATGAATCTAAATTTTCTATTTTATGGTAAAAATATGAGATTAGGAAATTTTAATCACACGCCAAATTTTCGAAATAAAGGTGGTGGGTTACAGGGTTTCGTTAGTTGTTTGAATGAGCCTGCGGTTGCACCGTAACGCCATACAAAATGTTGTCACCTGCCACTTGGCACCCGTTGCTAGGCAACGTTGGTAATGTGTTCAAGTGGTGGATTGTCCGCAAAAATTGAGTATTATCGCTAGTACTGTAATTGCCCGGACAACCCTCGGGTTCACGAGCTGTCGATAGAAGACTTATGCTCGCTTGACTCTGTCCCATGTGTAAGAAAATCCATGGTTGAATGTGGAGAGATGGTTAGAAATCATGATGTAAGTGTTCCTGTTAACACCTGTACGTACGTGCATTTAGGAAATAATTTAACTACAATTAATTTATTGAAATCAACATAGTGAAGATTTAATGTGAGTTAATGGGGTGGATTTGCTGCTCGGCGTCGAGCACGCTCTTTGCGTCCCGGCCGACGATTATTTGGTTGAGTAGTAGGCTGATCTGCTGGTTGAGGATTCTTCTGCGCTATCTGGGACGGGGCGAAGATGAGCGGGTAGGTGACTGCTTCCCCCTCCCGACAAACTGCTAAGGCGACTTCTAATCCTCGGATTTGAGTGCGCAGGCTCTGATTGAGCTGTCGCTCTTCTGCCCAGCCTTTCTGTGCCGCCGTGAGTCGGTGGTAAACCGTTTTCGTTTTCGCTGGATCTGACCATGTTGCCCTTATCTGCTGTACCTCTTTGGTCATCTGGAGTATTTGATGGAGGAGATCCGCATTTGTATTCCGTGCGCGATCTAATTCAGCTTGTAGAATTTGATTGGTGGGCATAACTACAATGACAAGATCGTTAAATTTTCTAATGGTTTACATAGTTTGCATTTATAACTATTATAAACATAATCGTTGAAACGGATCTATTCAGGCAAACGCTTAAACGAAATGACAAGCCAGTAAATATTTATTAAAAGGAAAATTGAAACTAAATCATAGTTGTGGTTAGTGTTTTCGGAATCGCTGTTTCTCGTGGCACGGTTTTTTTGAGTCCTTCTGCGGGGTAACTACTGGGCAAGGGCGTCGGGTATCGCGGACTGGGCGAGGTGGGTAGGCTTCCGCAATCTGCCCGACGAGGATGTCTTCTTCTACATTGGCGAGATACATCCTCGCCTTGACCACTTGCAGATCTACCTGTTCCTGCACCTGTTCCCATTGGGTGAGGAGATTCCGTGCATTGATATATGTCTCCGCTGCAGGATATTGTTGTCCGGCGAGTCCACACGGATCGCTGTTTAGGCCCAGTAACCTCCAAGTAGTGGGGTACGGCCATTGTTGTTGGATTTCCTGGAAGATTTCCGCCCTCGGGGGTGATTCTTTTCGAGATTGCTCATCGGTCATCGGAGTGTCGTTCCCTTTGAGCGGCACGTTCTTTTCTAAAAAAAAAACATCAAGGTCAACTACTTGCGTATATGGTGAAAAGTAGTTATTTAATTTGTTCGCCTCATTGTTGTATTAGCCTCACCAATGACTAGGGTGTTGCCATTGGGCTTATCAAAATTCAAACTCATCGAATTTAAATTTGTCCCTTTTGACTTTGATTGTAATTTGTGGTGAACCTACTGGGGCTGTCTACCTATGAGTGTTAGGCGTGCTATATTTCGTTAACTATCTTCTCATGACGTTCCTACGTATTTTTCTAAAGATTTTCGTGATCTGTGAGCGAAATCGACACACTCGTTGAGTTATGGGCCTTCAGGGTTGTAACAGTAGATCAGTTGTAATCTAACAGCTTGGCATTGCGTATAGCAGTACACGGTTGTTAATTTGTTAATCGTCGTTAAAACAGGGGCAACCTTGATGGTTATTACCTCAGACTTTCACGCTAGTAATTTAAGCATAGGAAACTGTGGGAGATCACCGTATGAGTTTGGTTTCGAATAGAATCTATTTATGTCTACCTCTAGCTTACGCGGAATATTGATTATTATAGGCATGTGGGTTTATTTAATTTTCGTCAAATCTACGAATGATCAGTGAAATGTCATTACCAATAATTTAGTGTTTACATGCGACGGCGATGTTTGGATCTATATCCGGTGTTTATCTGATACTTGCCAGCGCATGGCGATAATGAATTTTCGTAGGTGTATCCGGTGTTTACATTATTCTGATTTCAGTTTCAGGGTTTATCGATTTATCTATTTACTGGAATTTAATTTTTCAATGGTGTTGTAGCAATTTGGTAAGTTGGTATTTCGTTTAATTGGATATTTTTATCAACGCATTTAGGACATTCTTTACTCGGCTCTATGGCGGATCTCGCATGTGGAACTATGTCATTGGATTTTATTTGGTATTTTTTGAAATAGTTGGATTTAATTCAGTGTCGTTGGTAAGCATAACTCTGACTATTTGTGTAATATTAATATAACATTTCTCTGATTTACCTGTTAACTTGAAATTTTGTCGTTTTTATCTGTGTAGATTTTATCTTAACCTACTTTTAAGTAGTAACCTATTCTTTAGGTTGGATCCGTGAATTTATATTTGTTGACAGGAAATTTTTGTTTTTTAAATCAGTACATTTCATTACTTTTACTACTATACGTTTTAATCTATAATTACTTTAATTTAGTCCAATTATGTGGGTTGTCATTACTCGAATCACTTATTATTACCTTAACAATCATTAAACTGTTGAATTACTTTGGGGGATGGACCACTTTATTTTGATAATTACTTGAAATTCTTTAAGTAACGAATCGAAACTACATTCCAATTTTATTCAAATATTTATCGAATTATTGTCGAACATTATTTTGCTTTTAGATTATCCAATGGATTAATTCACCGTTAATGAATCTACATTATTTAGTTTTAACCTACAGGTTACGAATAGGAAAAAATGTTATTTGTTACTCAATAAGTTTCGTTAGTTGTGTTTATTAATTGGCTTAACCGATAATCATTTTTCTTTTAATCAAACATTTTATGATAACCTAATTTAATGAGTCGCTTTACTTTTACCCAATAACCATTCTAGTTTTAAATTATAATACTTTTATGTACTAATTTAATTTTTCTTCGTCTTTAATCAATAACTACTTTACTTAATTAAACCGAATCAATAAATTTTCAGTAATTTTATCTAATTTATTCCAAAATATTAATCTAAATTAGCCATATCAACGAATTCAATTTAGTTTATCACCGTACCTTTTCCCTTTAATAGGCCTTAAGCGCATATTGTGTTTATATTATATTTACTGAGTGCCCACTGGACTACTCGGTGTGATGATTTTGAGCCGTGTGTAGTATGATTTTAGGTCGAATTTACAGAAATGAGAAACGAGGAAGCAGCCAGAGACTTCTTCCTTATTTCTCGTTTCAGCTATAGGGATAATATTGACGTTACGACCCCTGCGTTCCGCACGCTGAGTCTTCACGGGTACATATCATTGGCGATTTTCCACGCTCTTACACAAATCTGTACTATGTAGATTTTATTTACTTGCGATATGTCTTGGCTGTGGGCCGGAAAAATTTCGACAGATTAATTAATTTAATTAAATGCATAAAAAATAATTTTTGAATATTATAAATATTTATTAATTTATCTAACAAATAAAATACAAAGTTACCCTACATTCCATTCCATACATTTCATAATAAAATTTTCATAGCAGAAAATAAAATACCTCTCCCCCCACGCCGACATCCAAGCAGAGCTCTGCCGAGGTTGCGAGGATGTGACGTGGAGAGAGAGCTCCAAAATAAAACATTTCTCACCTAAAAGTAAGGCTTCGTAGTAAAATTTTAAACAAAATTCACAAAATTTTAGTTCAAAAAATGGTTAACTTTATGTGAAAATGGATCGGTATTTATACCTATTTTCTGTCCTTAACCTCGCATGTTAATTTTGATGTAGTAAAACAAAATTCGACCTTGTTATTTTCTAGTGTATTCTAATCTTTAATTTTATTATTTTTCAATTTATTTTAATAATTTTTCGTTTAGAATTTTTATTGAATTATTACTAATTCAAATTTTTTGATTTAAGTTTCATTTTCATGAACTTTTATTAATTTATCAATTTTTGTCGAATTTGTTGTGTTTTCTTGTTATATTTGTGTTGGTATTGTACGGATCTTGGTGCGTTTGTTATTATTTTTATTTATTTTTATGTTTCTTAATTTATATTTCATTCTCTTCTTTCTCATATTTGATAGGGTTTAATTGATGTTTCAATAGGTTTATTTAAATTTGCATGTTATATTTGCGTGTGTGTTACTGATCCATTTAAACATTCCTCAAGGCCGTTTACGTTCTGGCCCAACAAAGGGAAAGAAATGTTAATTTTTGAGATTTGCCGAATAACCATGACCAATCTAGTTAATTCGAAATTCTTATTTTTTTTTATTATTAGAACAATCAGAACCTTTTCTATGGGTCCCTACATCCGTCGCAGACCAGTGGCGTAGGGCGTGGAGACGCACCTGTAAGGAGAGGTACCCCGACATGCCCCAACTAGGAGAAAACAGGTGGGAGGACATGCTACTAATAGAAAATACAATGAAACAATTCCGGAAGAAAAGGCAATCAAGGGACCCCAGTCCGGCCCAAGATATCCATGTTAGGGCCCAGGCACTCCTGGCCCACCTCAAGGAATACCAGCGCCGGGTCAACTCCTTGGTAGACCGAGCCAGCAGCTATCTGGCCAACGTGGAGGACGATCTCGCATTCGTCTATCCACCCAGTCCAAGACCGGCCCGTAGTCGTAATTCTGGACTGCTCCCCTGAGGAAGGGATAAAACGGTTTTTCCAAGATTCTGGACCCACTGATTCAGGAATCTCGACCACCCAATTTTACCCAAGAACAATTTTTGTTAATATATACTTGATCTCTATAAGATGTGTTAATTTTTCTTTTCCTTAGCGTAGTTTTATAACATGTGTTTAATCAACTGTATGCCTGCGAATTTTAAATCAGTTAATAAAAGCTTTAACGTTCCTTATTATAGTAATGGAGCCTTCACCACCATTGCAAGCGGAACTGATCCACGCAAGACGAGCCAATAAAAACCTTCTCGATCAGGTTATCCTACTAACCTGGGAGGTCCAACAAGTCAAGGCCACATGGGTAGACCCCAGGAAGGTCAGATCCTTACATCAAAGACTTACCGCGGACCAAAAGGGATGGGCAGAAGAAAAGCAATTGATCCAGAGTTTAAAGACCCAAATAAAAGGGTTGGAGGTTGCTCTGTCCGCCTGTCAAGAGGGGGCGATGGTAACCTACCCCTTCGAGTTTGCCCCGGCTCAATTGGCATATCGTGAACCGGCGGCGACTCCAACAACAATCACAACTCCAACCACAACAACAACCAATAGTTATCGACCTGGATGGAAGGAGCGAGCGAAGCACCGAGCCGCTCGACTGTTAAATAAAAATTTGACAAAATTATAAAATGAGTTTACGATGTAATTTAAATATATATGTATATATCTTTTACTTCCAATTATACCTTCTTGATGAGTTAAAACAAGGTTGCGCATGTCAAAAATCTAAGATCTACACAGGGACCCAGTAATTTAAAGTGAGCACAAGTCTTCCAACGACAGCTCGTTGGACCCATGGATTGTCCGAGCAATTACAGCATTAGCAGTAGCGCTCACGTTTTGCGGACGATCCACCCACTCGAACACATTTCCAACGTTGCCTCGCAACGGGTGCCGAGTGGTAACTAGAAAATATTTATATGGCGTTACCAGGGTAATCATAAGGAGATTTAAACAAACATCGACACCCAGAAACCCACCATTATTATTATTATTAGTATTATTATTCTAATATTATTATTTAATATTATTATTATTAGTATTATTATTATTATTATTATTATTATTATTATTATTATTATTATTATTATTATTATTATTGTTGGTCGCACAGGAGTTATTAAATTGCGAAAATTACTCGTCATACCGATGTGACCAATATTAGTAGCTAGGGAGAATCACCTGATGCGCCGCACGATTTTAGTAACCATTATGTACCCGTGACCGAAATCACGTTGGTGCTGTACACAATGGCCGAATGCCATTCGAGCAGGTGAGCGCCATTACTAGCACTACTCCCCGAAGGACCTTCGTCTTTCCCGAGTTGTCAGCTGCCGTTAGAAGGCCTTACGCTTTCATTCGTTAGTTCATCCTACCTTTAATCCCGGAGAGAAACTTTTGATTTAGTTTTAATATGAAAGCAAAACCAAAAGAAAAACATTATATTACGGAAATATTAATTAACGAGATAAAAGGAGGTCATTCACAATTGTTAGTAGCCAGACATAGAGGATGAAAATCCACGCGAATCTTTTCATTTCACTAGGGTCAGTCTCGTCGTCTTGTTAGTCTTCCTCATCGATATCAATTGGAAGATACTTCCTCTTCGCCGGTCGATAAGGCGGGGGACTTGCTAATTGACTTTCCTCCCTCCGAGTCGAGGGACCCGCTATTTCTTGCGCGGCGATAGCATTAGGCATTTCGCCCGTGAGAACGGCAATATCTTCGGTTCCGAGCCCCAATCCATCGAGGATTTGGGTGACCGGGAAAGATTCCGGATCCTCATCGGCCAAGTTGATATGAATGGACCGGGCAGGCGATCGGAATATTATATCGGGAGCATAGAGGATGTCCGGGTCGAGTTCCGGAAGTTCAAATTCCTCATAGGGGGGTGGTAGATCCTCGATTTGACACGAGATAGAGGTGTTTTCGGCTCCTCTGGAGAAATCTTCCTCTCGACGTCGTCGATCACGGCGTCGCCGATTTCGATTTGGTCGCCTACGAGTGGCAGTTGGTCTAGGGATCTCCCCGACCTCGGTTGGCTGTTGAGAAGGTATTGGCACATTTGTAGGAGCTCGGATTTCTGGAGCTAGCGAATTAGAGACAGGAAGCGACGGGAGAACGTCAGCAACAGGGAGGTGGTGAGCCGGAATTATCCCCAGTTGACTGGCTCTGACGCTCCCTGGGACGTGAGCCTGGAGCTCCACGTCCGTAAACGCACGTCGTAATGCAGTTGATTGTTCTTTGATAAGTAGCCGCTGAGCGCGGGATTCCGAGATCAGCTCATCTCGCGCCCGAGTGAGCCGTTCTATCTTTCGTCTCAGTACTTTGATGGCATCGGGCGGGGCCCAAGTACCTTTTACCCGTTCGTATTTTGCCTTGAGCTCACTGTGTTCCTGTTTGAGCTCCTCGTATTGATGGCGAATAGCTATGATCGAAGGTGGAAGACGGGGTATTTTCGGTAATCCATTCGATCCGGAATTGTTATTGTTATTCATCCTAAAAAGGAAACAAGAAAAATGAAGCGAGGTCCTCTGAGAAGTGGGGTGACAATAAGATACGGGGGTATTGAGGAGGGGTCGGATGGCGATTTTATGGGTTAACTCCTATCTCCGTTAATTTCCCCTGTATTTCCTTATAAAGCAACCATTTGTTATTACTAGACGGAATTACTATCTTTTCTATTTATTCTATTACGATCCAATCGTCGATTTTATGGGGTCAAAATATTATTGTGCTCTATGTATTTTATTATCAGTTAACCAGTAATGATTAGTAACTTCACCACTATTATCTTATTGATTTCGTTACCGTTTACCCAGCAATTATTATTTGATTCAACTATTATGGCCTTTGTGTATGCTATTATAAGTTAATCATTAATTCTTGTTACGTTAATCACTATTATTTTAATTGTTTCCTTATAATCCAATCACCAATTGTTAATAGGTTATACTATGATTATCTTTGCGAATAATATTCGAGATTGACCACTAATTATTATTAAATTAACCGCTGCTATTTTATTTAATTTATTATAATTCAATCGTTAAATTATTATTAGGTTATACTATGATTATCTTTGGGTATACTATTATAAGATGACCACTAATTAGTATTAAATTAACCACTATTATTTTATTTAATTTAGTGTAATTCAATTCGTTAAATTATTATCAGCTTATACTATGATTATCTTTGGGTATACTATCATAAGAAGACCACTAATTATTATTAAATTGACCACCATTGTTTATTTAATTTATTACAATTTAACCAATAATTATTATTTGACCAAATTCTTGATATTTTAGATATTTTATTGTTAAAATAGATTTTCTAATCCTATGGGTTCTTGACCAGCGGATTTATACAAATATTTTAAGATTAATTGATTTTTAACGGTCTCTTCAGGTTAATAACGTCAAAAATGAAATTCGAAGCTTGGTTAATATCGAAACGTAGATCCCAGTTAAGTTAGGTGGGTTGACTCGTCTAGGCGAGTCGGGACACCTCCATAACGATTCCGGTTTGGCTTATGTAGCTAGTATTCAAAATCAAAATTGAAATACCTAAGGTGCATTTATGCGTGACCATTAACAAATTTTGTAGAACTATTATTATTGATTTTATTTTGATATTTTGTAACATTGTGATGTTTAGGTTTTATATTGTTAACATCCTCTCAATTTGGGTACATAATTTAAGTCTGCTGATTAAAGCTTTCGGCGTTTTCACGTACTGTCACTCCCATAGACCATATTTTTCATGAATTTTACTTTCTGTGACATATCATTCAGTTTAGTTAGTTTATAGGCTTTCTTTTCACTTGGATCTTATTCATATGGCACTTATTGCATTTGACTATTCTTATGCTTAACCCTGCTACCCATTTTTACTAATTAGTCCGAAAAGAAAAATTATTCGTATGATCTATTGAGATCATTCCTAAATTCCCCTTAACTCTGCTGCCGCATCTTCCCTGATTTTAATTCGACTCGTTCCGGCCACTTTTCAGTAGCCGCCCCGAGTATACAACGGCGCCCTGCGTAGCGGTCCTGTGCATTATCGCCAGACCCGACTGCGGACTGCCGAGGGGTCCACGAGGCATGACCCACGAGCTCAACTAAGGGTTTTCACCCACTATCCGGCCCGAGATCCGTCCCATGGACCATCTATTTCAATACTATATTATATAGGAGATTAAAGGGGTCGGACTATAAATATGCATATAATTAACATATAAGAGAATGAGACATTTAATTTTATGAAATAATTTTACAATACGAACGCATAAATAAATTAAACAAAATTACAACTAAATTCCTTACGTTTGAAGAATGTTTTCTATCTCGGCAAATTGTAAAGTTTGAATGGCATAAAAGTTAAAAATAATGAAATTCATCACTGTATTTATATTAATTTTATGCATGTGTGCGACCAATAGGCGATTTTCTGCCATTTTTAGGGCTTTTTAATTATTTAATTGCTTTAAAATTATTTCTATTATTTTTTGTATATTTTCCTTTATTTTTCTATATATAATTTAGTTTATCTTTGAATTTTACTTTTATTATTGTTTTTCTGATAATATTATTTTTGCCCTTTTTATTTGTTTTCTGGTCGCCACTTCTGCCTATGTTTTTTCTAAACCTTATTTTGCAAGGTTTTGGCAGTTTATTTATTTTTCATATGTTTCTTTTTGCAGCTGTCTTGCTTTTTCATGATTTTATTAATTATTTGTTTTTATTTTAATTTTGTTATTTTTTATTTTGTTTTATTTAATATGTTTTTGATTAATTTTTAATATCTTGGTGCGGTGCATGTTTATGTGCAGTGATTCCTTCCACTACTTTCACTCTCCTTCTCTAACTTTAATTTTTATTTTTTGTTTGAATTGTGGCTCTGAGCCCAACATTATTATTATTATTTTTAACCATATTAACATCATGATTACTATTATAAATATGTATATTATCCTTATTATTGTTATTAATATTATCAGTACTACCAGCATCATTAATATTATTAATATTAATATTATTATTACTATTAGTATTATTATTAGTATTATTATCAATATTATTATCACTATTACTATTATTAATATTATTATTAGTATTGGTATTGCTAAGGTTATTACTATTATCATTGAATATTATTATTAGCGTATTGGTAATGTCGTTATAATTTTCATCATTATTAACATCATTATTATTAATATTATTATTATTATATTGCTATTGTCATTATCATTATATAGTTATGATCAATAATTACAAAATTTCATTAAATCTAAGTGAAAAAGAAAATAACAAATAAATACCTACTATTACAATTTATTAATAAAAGAAAAAATATAAAATATTCCACATTAGGAGAAATCATATTTCCAAAAGTTGAAATTCCAGTGGGAAATTTTCCATTTGAGATTGTGATCGGGGCTGAATCGGAGAGTCCTGAAATTAAAGATTAATAAAATCAGCTTTAAACAAATCTACAAACCTGATGGAAAGTGTCCGTGTTTCTGGAGGTCGACCGAGTAGACCTGGCTGCGGTAGAAAACCTGAAAATACATAAAATAATAATTAAAAAGTATCTAAAAATCGATACTTACTTTTATTATAGGAATTGTAAATCGTTTATTAAGTTGCCATGGCAATAAGTGGCAAGCAAAATGGAATAAATTTAGGTAAAGTCCTTGATGAAAATAAATAATTTCTTGTTCTCAATGAAAATTAAAAAAATTTTGTTCTCAATATTCTCAATGTTCTCGTTGAAAAATAAAAAAGAGCGAGTATTTCTTGAATTAAAATAAATTCTTGTTCTCAATGTCCTCGATGAAAATAGATATAACTCAACGATTTTCATATGTATACTGATAACCACACTGAGCATCCTCTTAAAAATCTCTAAATTATACTACTTTTGTGATTGATATTCACGAAATCAATAAAATGGAATATGAAAGATACCCCAGTTTTTTTACACTGTAAAACCAATTAAAATTTTAGGTTTCACTAAAATATTTTTCAAAATAAACTGATTTAATCAACTTTTTAAATAGAACATAAAATTATAATTAAAATATCATTTACTATTCAAAGTTTATCAGTCAAATTGCATTCTAATTGGTAAATAATTATCATAAATAGATGTTTCATAAAACTTTTGTTCGTAAATTTAACTTTTATTTAAAATAATCCTAAAATCAAGTCAAATCTAATAAATTATCAAGAAATTAAGTATTTCTAAAACTATAGATTTACCCTAATTTCTTCAATAATTTCATTATCTACGTCCAATAAAATTCAACAGAAAACCATAAAATTCGCAAAGATGATTAAAGTTAAATAAAATAAATACTTCGTAAAACAAGATATTATTAAAATTATCATAAAATTTCCCTAAAAGCTCTAATTGATTTTGAAGAGAAATGATTGGTTGAGAGGCGAATTTCTGGTATTTTTAAGGGATTGAGTTGGTTGAATTTATAAGATACAAATATTATTATATTTGTAATTTAATTTAATTAAAAACTAAAATTGACTAGTATTTAAAAAAAAAATTGTTACAAATTATTTATGTTTTTATTGACAAATTTCTGAATAATTTAAATATTTATGATTATTTCCAGAAATGAAGAGAAATTGTATAATTAAATACTATAAGCAGTCGATAACACACATTAATTTTCATTCAACAAGCACCTAGAACAATTACCTAACAATCTTATAAAATTTTGAAAAATGATCTAACAAATGTTTTCAATTATTTTACAACTTAGTTAATTTAATTAATTTTTTAATTGATAAGTACTGTTGGGCCAGAACATAAACGGCCTTGAGAAATGTTTAAATGGATCAGTAACACACACGCAAATACAACATGCAATTTAAATAAACCCTAAAAACACCAATTAAACCTCATAAAATATAAGAAAATAAAAGAATTAAATATAAATTAATAAACATAAAAATAAATTAAAATAATAACAAAACGCACCAAGATCCGCACGATACCTACACAAACATAACAAGAGAACACAACAAATTCGACAAAATTGGAAAATTAATGAAAGTTCATTAAAATGAAATTTAAATCAAAAAATTTGAATTAGTAATAATTCAATAAAAATCCTAAATGAAAAATTATACAAATAAATCAAAAAATAATAAAAGTAAAGAATAGAATTTACTAGAAAATAACAAGGTCGAATTTTGTTTTACTGCATCAAATTTAACATGCGAGAAAAATAGGTATATATACTGATCCATTTTCACAAAAAAAAAAACCATTTTGAAAACATTTTTGAAATCATTTGATTTAGAATTCTGTTTAAAAATTTACCTTCAGAAACTCATTTTTTAGGTGAGAAATATTTATGGTGGAACCCTCTTTCCACGTCGCGTTCCCTGCATCTCAATGGAGCTCTGCTCGGCGTCGGCGTGGGGGGAGTGGTATTTATGTTATTTTATGTTGATTTTTACAAATTTTGGAATGGTGAAAAGGGGTAATTATGTTATTGTCATTTATAATTAATAAATATTATTTACATATATTATTTTATATGTTTTTATAAATTAAAATGTCGAAATTATTTTATATGTTTTTATAAATTAAAATGTCGAAATTTTTCCGGCCCACAGCCGACACATAACGCAAGATAGTAAAATCTACATAGTGCAGATTCATGTAAGTGCGTGGAAAATCGCCAATGATATGCACCCGTGAAGACTCAGCGTGCGCAACGCAACGGTCGTAACGTCAATATTTATCCTTATAGCTGAAAAGAGAAATAAGGAAGAAGTATATGGCTACTTCCTCGTTTCTCAATTCTGAAAAATCGACCTAAAATTATGTCACACACGGCTCAAAATCATCACACCGAGTAGTCCAGTGGGCACTCATTAACTATAATATAAACATAACATGCGTCTAAGGTCAATTAAAGGAAGGTGACGGGAAGCTAAATGAAAAATGGAATCGTTGTTATATGCTATAAAATCATGACCGTAATCTACCTTATCTAATTAAAGTTCATAAAATTATTCATGATTCCAGATTGTCTATAGTAACTCTGTATTATGTAATCCATATTAATAACTCATATCATTATCCGTACATCTTTTGTTAATGATAAATTCGTATTATGAACCTGCTATTTACATGATTCATCACCAATCCTTTTAGTAAAAATAAATGGTAAAATTTATTAAAGATAAATTCATATTGTTAACGGTAGATTAATATCACTGTGAACCCTTTCATTAATAATACCTTCATATTGATAAGTGTAAATCATTGGGTGATAAGGAAGTCATAGTATTAGTAGAAACATTTTGTTAGTAATAAATTGACGATAACTTTATATTACTAATCCGTATGGTTAAGTAATAGAAAATCGAAATTATTATTTGTCGAATAATATTGGTAACTACAAACCCTTTTAGGTAATTAATTGTAAATCTTTAAATGGAAATTGCACTATTCAAACTTATCTTTAAAATTCATAACCTACAAATTTAAGTAATTGATTATAAAACATCATTATCACTTATAGACCTTTATCACTCGTTATCAACTCCAACCCATGTATTAACTTTGTTATCAATGCCCAATTATTAAAATCAAATTCACGTTATATGATTTATAAATTAATCGCAAACCCCGATCATTAGTTTCATTATTATTTAAAGGTTAATAGCAATAGCATTGGTATGTAAAATATAAGTTATAATTCCCAACATCAATTCGGAATTTCATATGAATAAGATTTAAGAATTTAACACGAAAAATCATCCATGAAAATTAAAACTCACAAACATCAATAATCACAACACTTGAATAAATAATAGTTGAATTAGTAATTCCAAGAGCGAAAAGTGCATGAGAAATCAAGTTTGATGAGAGTCCGACGTACAAATCCACCGAATTTAGCCATTACGAGCGCATGAGATTGCATCATAGGTTAGCATGCCGAAAGAGCCTGCATCCGATCCAAAGAGAGTCTCGATACATCTGAGATAAGGCGGAAAATAACCAACTTAGTGACATCAAGCGCTCCATCTTTTGTGCTGAATAATAAATCTGAAACCAAATATCAGTAACCGGTGAGGTGAATTTCAAATAAAACTACTCATCGATGGATAGAAAACCGTACGGAGGGTCGACAGTATCATCTTGAACCATAAAAATTTTCTAAAAATTTTAACACCAATCCCGAAAATGTAATCTAGAAATAATAAATAAATAAGAATGATAACTCGTGCCGACCGGAAACTTACGAATAAACAGTTTCTCCAGCCATAGAGACACGCGCCCAAAGTCCAATTTTCTTAAAACGCCGACTAGTATTTACAATAATTATGCAGATATACAGTTGAACCTGAACCTTGACATATCCGGTCAGTTCATAAGGTCGACGATCAACTAAATTATGAAATTTTCGATTAAAATGCTAAATTCAATTAAATAACGTTCACGTTTTCACCGAATGACGAATGAATGTGCAATTATCTAACTAATGTACTTATATTAAAACAGTATAAATAGGATATAAACCTTCACCTAATATCAGTTAATCAACCGTACCAATGTACCAACAACGGAATCCAAAGAGGAGAACCATTTCAAATAGCCCAACCGGCAGAAGGTCCACAGTTGAATCCGAACACGCAGGAAAGGCAGACCCCGATCTCATCCCAATGCAACTCGCCGACCGATGGAGGAAAGCCTGGAAACTCTACTGGCACTCAAAATCCCCATCCAACTTTCAACGCAGCAGCAACAGACCAGAGTATCTCGACCGAACTCACGAGGCCCCAGAACCGTTCTGGGAAGAGTGGCACCCCACGGCTGAGATCTACGCCCATGCGCGGTGTCTACTCGACGACCTTCTCGAACACCAGCAACAAGTGGACCTACGAGTAGCTCGAGCCCGTCAATGTTTGGCAAACATTGAGGAGGACCTCGAAGCCGGCCGAATTGCCGCTACTTATTATCACCCACGGCCACGCGGATCCCTGTATGGAGACGTCGAGAAAGAAGAGGATACGCCGATGACGAGAACTCGCCGAGGTCGAAACACTAGGAGGCCGGTAATGGTTATACCAAACTGCTCCCCCGAGGAATGGGTGGCAAGAGGCTTCACAGACTCGTGAAAGTAACATTGTGATCTCCATTTAGTTTTAACATTTGTTAGAAAAATAAAGATTTCGATCGAGTAAACATTAATTTCGTTTTGTTTTGGTTGATGTAGTAACAATTTATTAAGAAAGTTTTGTTTGATTAATTACTTCGGTGGTGATAATTATTGTTTTGATATTGTCAATTCCAGACATGGATTCCACACAAGCCCTGAGAGTAGAACTAGCCGTAGCCCGAAAAAATAACACGAACCTATACGATCAGATAATTCAACTAACACGAGAGGTACATCAAATTCGAGCCACCTGGATAGATCCAGCAAAGGTCAAATCTTTATATCGGAGGCTCACGGCTGCTCAGAAAGGATGGGCCGAAGAAAAACAAATCAATCAGAGTTTACGCACACAAATCCGAGGACTGGAGGTCGCCCTATCGGCCAGTCAGGAAGGGGCGGCTGTTACCTATCCGCTCGTATTTGCACCGGCTCAGTTAGCGTACCGGGAGTCGGCAGCTGCTTCAACTTCGGTCCCGAATCCTACAACAACCATAAACACTTACTCCCGTCCCGGACGCAAAGAGAGAGCTAGACGTCGTGCCGCCAAACTATTAACCTGATCCAAGTCGAAATTTACAGACCATTGTAACTCCTATATAAAATACATTTCGTAGTTTGATTTTATTAACTCATGTGAGAGGATCCAGAAAACCATGATAGAATTCCTGTAATTTACTAGACTCTAATAAATATATGACATAAAGGGGACCAATTACAAAGAAAATCGAGCACATGTCTTCTAACGACGGCTCGTTGAACCCGAGGGTTGTCCGAGCAATTATAGTATTAGTAATAGCACTCACTTTTTGCGGACAATCCACCCGCTCGAGCACATTTCCAACGTTGCCTAGCAACGGGTGTCGAGTGGTAGGCAAAGTAATATTTTGTATGGCGTTACTAGGGCAACAATGGAGATAAACAACTTGCAACCCCTGTAACCCACCAGTACTATTTTATTTACAATTTGATTCTATGTTGAAAGTTTCTTTAAAAGATTTTATTCAAAATACTAACAAATTTTATTAAAGATCTATCGAAACTTGTCAAAAATTATAAAAATTTAGTAATTTTAATAAGTATTACTCAATAACTACTATTTTCTTACCAATTTATTGAAACTTTCTTTAAAAATTTTTATTGAAAGTACTAAAAACTTTGATCAAAAACCTATCAACTATTTCACAACTAAGTTAATTTTTATTTAGAAAGTACTATTATCTTAATAATTTGCTACTATGCTGAAACTTTCTTTAAAGTACTAACAACAATATTTAGAAATTAATTAGTTTTATTTAAAACTTAACAACTTTTTCACAACTTTAATCAAATTCTAATCATAATTTAAGGATAAGTCTTATTTTTACAAAAATAAATAGACAGTAACCACATACATTTTTCATATAAAATTTGAATTTTCAGTACATGTTATCTATCAGTACATAATCTATGTAGGTTTTTAAGCTTTTTCAGAAATTCTACTTGTAAGACCTGTCAACCAAAACAGAAATAATGTGCGAACCAGAGTTATTTTCCAACATTACAACTTGTCAAGTACAATCCACTCTGTGTGACTGTATTTTTTAACGGAAAGGTTGTTATCATGGTGACTAAAATACTGGATTATAACAATTTAGTTCAAGAAATATTTAATTTTATAAAATTCGAAATTAATAATCATAAAATTATGAAGAAATTCTAGATTATTTATTAGACTCAGATTGTATTTAGATAAGTAGTTTTTTGATGATTGAAAAAATTCAGAATGATAAACGAGTAAGAAGCATACGTGTTCGTATCAATCATGATGAATAACACTTCGAATATGAAGAATAAGCTTTCGTATTGTGATCCTGAAAATTTTGACACAATTATTCATCAAATGATTGGAATCACTATTGAAGAAATTGTATAGATGCATTATCAATATTTTGCATGTTAACTATTACCTTTTTATATACTAGTCCTGTAGCTGTTGGAATATAAGTATATCCAGATAATCTAGATATTTTCGAAACTTTGGTTACTACTTCCTAATTATCTTCTCTCAATGACCTTTTCATTAATTTTTTTATACCCTCATCAAGAAAAGTCGTAGTCACTGAAGCAGCGCGATTTGATATACTAACTACTTTGAGTTCCACATCTTTTTTAAATTCTACTTGAACTCCAAATTGAACTTTTGAATGTTTTATTTCATTTCCTTAACATTATATTTTCCGATGTTCACTTTTATAATTTGATGTGAGCGTAGTAAATGATATTCAATTTCTGGTTCAACAATAATATCACTTAACCCTAGTCCAATTTGTAAATCATCTTTAATAGATATTTTTGCAAGTATTTCAGATTTATAGTGCTTTTTCGTTTCAAACTGCGTTTAAACAATGATTTTTAACCGCGATTTTTATCATCATTTTAAAATTTAAGGTATGAGTCAAAGGTTTGGGTCTGACATACTGGACATACATAATAATTGTTCACTTGATAATATCAATTCATTGTATTGCAGATTTAGATGGAAATGTTGCTTCGACTACTATAAGAAGAAAGTTGTCCATAATCTGTTGGACGAAATAAGAAGAGCTTATTATAAGCTGATTTGTGAAGATTTTAATTAAATAAATTTTTAATTATGAAAATGTGTTTTTGTGTTTGTTATTTAGTATTTATTTGTGTTGTATCAAATTTTAATAAATACCTACTTTATGGGTTGTATTGATGTCGATATCTAGTAACTTTTGATTTGATTGTTTGTTGAATTAATTTTATTATTATTATTATTATTATTATTATTATTATTATTATTATTATTATTATTTTATTATTATTATATTATTATTAAGGATGTGTTGCTGCACAGTGAAGGAGATGGGTTGCTCTTGCGAATGACTACTACCAGGGCCGGCGCCAGCTTACTTATCGCCCTTGGCAAAACTTATTAAAACGCCCCCTTTCACACAAATTAATAAAAATATAAATGTATAAAAGAAAATAATAAATTTAAAGTGACATATTAATTTATTATCAATTCCATAAACGTTACAAAATTAAAATTTAATTTTTCTTACCTTCTTCCCCGCAAAAGTTTCTACTAATTCCTTCAATTCCAGTGTCGAAGCGTAATCACATTCTATTGAAATTGTTGTTAAGTCGACAAGTCTGCTATGCGACATAGGTTGACTATATAGAGGAGCACATCTGATGGTGACATAGGCTTTAGAAGCCTTTGAGCTACTACTTGAAGCTCATTACAAAGATCATAAGCATTAATATCTTTATTATCTTTATGCGTCAAAGACGTTTATAAATGTTTGCAGTCAGTAAGTATTTCTGCAGATGTCTTTTTGTTGATATTGGATATATCATAAAGGAAGCTAACTAAAATATCATGTTGTTCTAATTGTTGGAACCTCTCTTCAATAGACTGTATAGCCTCAGAAAGTGTAATTCTACTTTGAATTTATGTTTAGGATTTTGTGGTGCCTCGTCTTGAGCTTCATATTCAAACTGCCGTTTATGTCATCGGGCCCTAATTTTGCTTTTGTTTCAAGTTCCTTTGCAATTTCGGCAGCATCAAAACTTGTTAAAAATCATTATCACTCCTACATTTTAAGAGGTAATTCTTAGTCACTTGAAGTTGTTTTGTAGCTGAATGTATAGCAGAATCCTCTTTTTATAGTATTTTGCTTGTAACATTCACTTCATTAAGAATGTTGTACCATGTGACAAGGAATACCATAAGCTTGAATTTACAAATTTCGTCAGCAAGAGCCTTTGCGTCCGTTCGGGAAGTATTACCAAATGAATTATTTAGTCTTTGGTTATCAAAAATCTCCATTAAAGCATCATATATTGCACCAAGATGATACCTTATAGGCTTCAAAGCATCAATCCTACTTTTCCATCTTGTTTCGCTCAATGGTTTAACTGTTAAATTCACGATATGGCTATTAAACACATGCCAACGTCGAGTCAATGCAGAGAAGTAATTATAAATCTGTTGAACTAAACTGAAGAAATTTGTCGCTTCTAGGCAACATTTAGAGGCTTCATTGACAACTATGTTTAAAGAATGTGCATTGAAGGAATAAAAAAGGCTCGCAGGTTTATGTTTAGAATTCTGTTTTGTACACCATTTTTTCCTTTCATATTACTTCCATTATCATACCCTTGTCCACGGAGATTTTCAATTTGTAATTCCATTTGCTCAAGCTTTTCAATCAAAGTTTCTGTTATGAATGCCTCAGTAGTTTCTTCTAATGAAACAATTCATTGGAAATGTTCTCTTATTATCACTGACATTTTAAAAGTACTAATGTACCACTATAAATAATATTTAATTATTTTAATACAACAAAGTAATATTTGCTATTAAACTTAACAGCAAAGAAGTGCAATGTTCGAAAACAAAAGATTTACATTAAATACAATAATTATCTTATTATATTACCCGTGGCTATAGTTTATATAATATAATCATTGTTAAATTATGTTTGTGATAAAAAATTTTTGAATCTATGTTGTTAATAAATAAATAATATAGGACTGGCCCAAACAAATATAGAATAATTGTATATGCAGAAGATCATTGAAGATTCCAAAGCCAACATCAAAACAGTCCTTCAGAAAAAAGGTGATCTGATTGCAACTCAAGTCGAATAAAGATTCAACATTTTTAGATAGACCCAGTTAACTCGTTTAATTAGTGCTGCAAATTTGTAAACTACGGATGTATCAACTTCGTAGAATTGCAGAAATATAGACATCAGTTTAACTGTGATATTAATTTATAATCGGATGATACCAACAATTATTTCTTGGATATATTAAACTGTACATTAGATAAATTATTACCGGTCATGATTTCGGTTAGCTTATTGGACACCTGAAATCATGATCACTACTCATATTAAAGAAGGCTAGTCCAAGGAACTCAGATGTATGGAGTGGGTTTGTTGCGCGCCTTTATTCAATTGCATTTATTCAATATTAAAATAAAAATATTCCTCCTATCGCTATACCCTCTATTTCATATAGTCGGCAATCATAAAAAATATACAAAGAGCATTAAAAAGTATATTTCATTTATTACAATAATATAAAATAAAAGCTTTTCCTTGTCTACGGATCAAACAATAAAGTATTGGTAATCTGGTAAAGAATCATGATGGAATGAGATCATCATTATCCATGAAATTTCGATCAAATATATTCCTGAACTCATGAGCTGCAATAAAAATATTAAAATCTTAAATCCTACATTCCAAGTTGCATCATAAATATTAAAAAATGTTTTCTCCGTCACGATCCCAAGGAAATGTTCTAAATATTATATTTTAATAAAATTTAACAATATTATAATCAATTAAAAGAAAACGCCATTAAAATATTCGTTGTACGATATATTTCGACAGTTTAACTATCATCTTCAGGTACGAAAGCCAACTAAAATATTATAGATTAATTTAAATATTTAATACTTAATAAATATTTAAATACCTTTAAAATTGTTTTATTAATATTAAATATTAAATTTTTTATCTATTAAAATGAACATTTTTAAAATAATAAAATACTTTATAAATTTATATTATTTTATAATAGAAATAATATTATAAGTTAAAATTTTTTAAAAAACAAAACAAAAACATCAATTGATCACAACTTTTCAAAAAAACTTTACTCTTACATCCAGTATTGTGCTCACTGATTTTAGTCAAACCTTTCAATCATCAATGCTTTTGAACTTGGGTACAGAGATGACGGGAAGTCTCTCCAATGTATGCGGCATTTCACTCATTATGTCTAAATTGATAAACGGGATCTGAACACAATCCAACCGAGGTTTTTGATTTATTAATAAACATATTGAGTACCTTACACGTATTAGAAACGATCTTTTAATCTAAATTTTCCATCTATTTACTTAACTCCTTATAATGTGTAAAATCTTCCGAGTACGGCAATTTTAACACAGATTTAGGTTAATTATTCTTATTTGTCATATTACATTCGAACTTCCCAAACATAGAACTTTAGGATTTTTAATCAATTTTTTAATCAATCTCTTTTATTATCAATAATAAAAATGATTTCGAATACCCATTCTTTATCAACACTTTTTACTGAATTAGCAAAAGTAGAATATAAAGACCATGAACGATAGATCAATTCCTTCACCATATTTCTCTAATACTTGAGTTCACAAAAACTTTCTGGAGAAGTATAAAGACCGATATCAGTTGGCTTTCTATAAATCTCTGTATCATAATGTTTATCTTCGCGTTTAATTATAGGGTTTTCCGATCCCTTTAGTAACATTCGCAACCGATTTAGTAATCTTTGCAATAAATTTAAAATTTTGGAATCAAATAAGTACATTCCGCAATCAATACAATAATCTTCACAATCAATTTAATAATCTTCGCAATCAATTTAATAATTTTCACTGTCAATTTAAAAATATTTGCAATTATTTTTGTATATAAATTTTAATTTAAATAATAAATTAACACTTTTCGTTTTAATTAAGGAATGTTTTAAATTACTGATTCCTTAATAATTTTTTTTATCATATAATAATTTTTATTCACAATTTCTGAATCCAATTTAAAATGTGTTTTCAGTTTGGAAAAATAAGGTGATAAGAAGTTGTGCTAACAATGAAGCTCAATTAAGACTGGTAATTTGCGAAAAGTTTAGTGAAGTAACATGGGAGCATTGTGGGTCATTATATCGAAAAATGCTAAGTTATGTCCAGAAAATAGAAACCAGACAAGTCATTCTTGAATAAAGTTTTATGTATTAGATTATTTTGTAATATTATTAAAATTATTGCAAATATTTTTAAATTGATTGCGAAAATTACTAAATTGGTTGCGAATGTTACTAAAGGGATCGGAAAACCTTATAATAAATCTAAGAACTCAATCGATGACTTTCTCTACATTTCACATGTGAATACAATGTACTTATGTAAACTGTTCATAAAATGAAAAAACGGCTCTACATGTTTCTGATTTTCAAATGCTTTTTATAAACAATGAGTTTCTCAAATTGGAAAGAAGCAATTTTCTTTACTAAACTAGCCAAAATTATTGATATCATCGTTGGTGCTAGAAGAGAACCCATAGTGAATTCATCTATTTGTTGATACCATTCATTATTGAAAAGAAAATTGACATTTGAAGAAGCAAATTCCAGAAGTTTACAAAATTCCCTTCTATCCAAAATGTGATGTTCAGAAACATTTTCATTCAACAACACATAACATAACCCAATTGTATCATCAAATGGTACATTCGTAAATAAACTGCAAACATCAAACAAAACTATAACCTCATTTATACGTTGTCTTTCTAACTATGCAATACAAGAAACAAACTCTGATCGAATTAACACTTTTAATCATCCATCCAAAAATTGCTATTTTATCTTTTTTTACTCGTTGTGATCCTATTGGACGAATAGATTTACCTACCTCCTCATTAATATGTTTATGCTCAGTAAAATTATTCAGCATTTTTGGTAGAAACTCTTAATCCTTAGTAGGAGACAATTTTCAATTTGTCCTACCCTTTTTTAATTTCACGAAGTGAGGAGCACTTAATACATCATTTAACTTATTTACATACACATTATGGTCAAGAATAACTAACCCATTTCCTTTATCGAACTTACAAATGTGAATATTATTCTTGGCAAATTGTTTTAAAGCTAAAAAAATCCCTAATATTCTCCTTTGCATTTTTATCGATATATTCTATTAAAAGAATCACAAAACATTGCATCGAATGATATAAAAGAAAACGCCAATCCAATATATATATATATTATACTACAATATAGTTCTACAGACTCCTTGTCATTGTCAAGTAGATTCGAACTTGAAATTTTATCGATTTAAACTGCTATTCAAAAATATTTCTTCATTGATCTTTTATATTTTAAAAATATATGATATTAAAAATTTCCGAACACAATCTAAATAGAATTTGAAATCTACTAATAAACACAAATTTCAGACAAAAATTGTAGTCACTGATATTAATCAAATATTTCAGTTGACAATTATCAAGAACTTGAGAAAGTAAAAGATGGCATTTCATCCATAACATAAATATTCATAACCAAGATCTTAATACCATCAAATATTTGATTTTTTTATGTCAATAGATGAAAAATTAATTTTCATAGTTATAGTTTTCTGGAATTTAACAATGCATAAAAATCCAATAACAAAGTTCTTATCTAAAAAATTTATTTCAAAACTATCATATTTTAATCATATTTTCAGAATACCATAAATAAATCTGATTCATAGTCAAATTTTGTAGAAAATACAATATCTTTTATAAATATTAATTTATTTGTTCCTTTAAATTTTTTTTAAAATGCTCAACATAATTGAGGAAATAGGGTAATTATTTTGATAACCTTAATATGAAAGAGAATATTTTTATTTAAAATTCGAGATAACAAAAGCATTTTTAAAATTATCTTGGTAATTTATTATTTTCATAGGTCCATAATTCTTTCACATATAAATTTTTTATTTATTTCAAAGATTATATAGCACTTTATTTTATTGAAAGATTTTTTCTCATTACATAAGTTTTATTAGATCTCTATATCTGTCAGAAATTTCTGTTTTAGTTAGCAATAGCCACTTATAAAATGGACAGATTGATAGCTCTTTCTTGATTCGGTGAGTGGTGGTGTATTTCTTTTCTTAGCTGGGGTAGCGATTTTTCAGGTTAACTCTGATGAGAAACGAGACTCTAACTTAATAAATAGTGAATTCATATTTAATTGTAAATTCTATTTTCTTAGAAGAATAAATAGCATTTAGATATATGAAACAGACCAAAAGCAGTTCTGTGATACCCTTCGATGTTCAGGGACGCACGCGTGCTACAGTGGCAGTACTAACAAGTTTTACTAACTAGAAATAGTCGGGTAATCTCTTGAAATTTTGTCGTTTTAGAGATTATGAATTGAAATTATTTCACATGAACTAGGATTTCCTAGTAAACGCAAATCCTTAGCTTGTACTGATTGAGACCCTACCCTTTTACACATCAAATGACAAAATTTCTATGAATGAGAAAAAATTACACAAACTTCATCATTTAGAGGAAGTAAAAGCCATAGCGTTTCCGTAGGTGAACCTGAGGAATGATAATTATTAGTTCACAATGCATTCACAGTCGATTCCACGTCATGATTTGAAAACTTAGTCTAGTTATTAGTGTTTGATTTCGATATAACTGATACATTGTTTTATAATCTAGCAACTTCTATACAAACCCGAAATTAATTTTGAGAATTGATCTAATTATCCCATCGCGTTTTTCATATTAGTCGGACTTACTTAATTAATAAATTATTTGTGCCAGAAAAGTAATTACTGAAAAGAAGTTATCATAGATATATTAAATACAAATGTCTTTTATACAAGACAAAGTTGATTTCCAACTTAGGTCACAGACTAGTAATGTCTACAAACTCTACAAACTCTGACATCTATGATACATTATTCATTAATTTTCATTTATTGAATATCTTTTTCTAGGAACCTTTTCTAGTTGGAACTTTTGGAACTTTTTCTAGTTAGGAATCTTTTTCTAGTTTGTTTTCTCATTTTATATCTGTACTTGTCATCCTCATAATACGTCAAATCTTTTATTTTTTATCAATTTTTTAATTAATATTTTGCATTTATTTATTAGTTTTAAATATTTCAATTTTTATTGATCCGTTTTCCAATCTCATGTTTCACACTCTAAACAACCCCAACATAAATAGGGGACTACGTGAGAGATCACTACCCATATTTTCTATTAAACAATTTACAATAGTAGGCATTAAATGAGGTTCGTCGAAGTTTTTAAGAATTTTTAAGAGCGGAAGTTTGAATAAATAATAATTTACATCCTAGGTGTTTCATCCATTAGTGTGACTTTCACATTTAATATTATTTTAGTATTTAATATAATACCGGCAGCTGTCATAGCAAATTTACTGTAGGAATCGATAAATAACATCACTAGTATTACGTCAAAAGCATAGTACAGTGCAATATACCAGAAGGCTGATAAAAAAAATTTACAATTGAAAAGGGTTAAAAGGCTTGTAAAGGTTAAACAAATAATTTACATTGATTGAAGTTTAAATTAAATTTAGCATTAAACTAATTTGATCAATGATTTAGGGAGAAGTAACAAATTGGGATTAAACTTGGTAATCATACCAGTAGTAACTTTATTGAAGGCGAATCCCAGTATAGATGTGAAGACTTTTGTAATGTTTTGAAGGAAATTATGCATTATTGAAAATAAACCTTTCAAATGAAAAATATCATTATAAAAAATATCAATATTCAAATAATGTTTTTTTAATTAAACAATTTTGTAGAGCCTTTGGGTTTGAAAAAGATGGCCATCTTAATTAAACAATAATAATTAAAATTTTAAATCATAACCACAAAAAAAACGAAATACAGTAAAACCTTCTATAATGCGTCACTCTTATAACGCGATTTTGCTACAACGTGGTTCAAAGAATGCGATTTTTTATTCAACGCGATTATTTTCAACATAATTTGCTCGATGATTTATAATTGTAAATGTAATTGTAAAAGAAATCAAATCGACTGAAATTGTATTAGACAATGAATATTGGTAACATCGAGAATTGAGTCAGATCAATAATTTGTAGTGTTTAATTTCACCATCAACTACCAACAAAATTTAAAAACTTCTTTCACCCCAGGGGTCCACAAAACCCAGGTTAAGAACCACTTTTTTAACCATTGAATTTTTTGGTTTATCATTTTTATTTAGATTATAGATCAATATTTTTGTATTTTGACACTTAATATTGATCAATAGTCTAAAAAATAAATATAAATAACAGAAATTTAAGAATATTATAAAAAGCCTACAATAGTACCTACGGACTCACATAACCAAACTCCCGTAATCATTGTCGCGAATAATGACAGGAAAAATATGCATAGTGAGTTGACAATATATTGTATAATATTAATTCCATTTATACAGCAATGTAACCTATTGCTGTGATAGAACCGATTCTCTATACATCTGTGACACTGATAGCAATGGGTCGAGTCTTTTAGCTTGAGAGACTTACATATAAAGCAATAAATATCCAACAATTCCGAATTTGTAGCATTAGGGCAAGTCTTCAAAACATTGGACAGTTCAGTGAAAGATAACTCTTTGGCTTTCGTCGGATGACCAACTGACTTATAAATCATAACACGAGACGCCGCCGATACGAGATTTAATAATAGGAATATAAATAAAATCCAATTAGAATTACCACTATGAAAAAAATTAAGTAATACGAAACAAATTATAGCGAACTCCGAAGAAAGTCCGGCTCCAAAAACGATATGGGAGATTGAGTTGGCGTCAATAGAAAATCGGAATGTCAATCCAAATAGCACTGAAAATAAGAGCGAGATAATCGACTTAACAATGAATCCAATTTGCCAAGAGTTTAAAAACAAAACCAAAGACATCGCCAGTCCTGGAAAAAGAACGTGATAACATTTTCTGTAAGTTTTGCAGTTGCCAATCTTTGAGAAAAGGTTTTCCGGATATAACTGACGACGAAATAAAACTCCATTTACGAATAAATCACGGAAAATAATTTTCTTTAAAATCGTTTTGATTTTCGGCAGATCTTCAAAATCAGTCGCGACCATTAAATATCTCAAAATGTGATAATTGTGGTTCATTATCAATAAATCTAGAACCGAATATCCGGTATTGAGGGTCTTTATTTTGATGTTAGCCCCTGCCGACAACAGGAATTGAAAACAAGGTAGACTTCTTCGATTGAAACAAGTATACATTATTGGAGTTAACCCGTTTAGATCATATTTATTTATCTTAAAATACATCTATTAATTTTTTATTACTTTCATTATTACTTACATCCGTTCCGCAAACATAAAGAGAGACTAGTAGATGAAGTTGCCCTATGACGGCTGCCTTGTGTATATTTGTTAATCCATTTTCATCAAATACTTCATCTGGAAAGCTTAAACCAGACCCTTCTACAACATTCATCAATGCGCACTGAAAAACTTTATATAAATTAGGATCGAAATATAAATCCTTAATTCAATGATTTCAATATTGCAAAAGAAAACAATAAAATGTCTTGATATCGGTTACAAAACGGAGGACGCAAAGGATATGGTGAAGAACTGGGGGGGGTCGTAAAATATTCTGTTGATCAAAAGATTTTACCGTTTTGACACTTAATAAAGGCAAAGCTGAAATGTTTTTGATCTATTGTCAGAATGAAAATAAATTTGGAATATCATAAAAAACAACACAGATCAAAGGTGACCGAAACATTAAAAGATTTCACTGATATTTATATCAAATGCAATTTCAAAAAAAAAGTATTTCTGTGTTTCTAACTCAAAAATAATTTTCATTTTTCAAAACGGTTAGCTGTAATAAGCTGACCTTGCTTAAGAATCCCATAATCCAGTGTTACCTATGCCAATCCAAGCACTTCTGGAATCACGTTATCCAGCGTGAATCCCTCCAGTCATTTTGTTGAGGTTCCAAGAATCTCAACTTGATTTTTTATATAAATAAGAACACAAACACTGGTTTCAAAATTTTATTTAATAATAACAAATATATATACAATAAAATAAAAACTATTATTATTCTTATTGTTATTATTAACATCGTTATCATTATCCCTATTGTTGTTATATTATTATTTCTACTATTACACTATTGTTGATATTGTTTAATTAAATTGTTATTTGTTTTATTACTATTTATTATTATCATTATACTTATATTACTATTGTTATTATATCAATTATTACCATTATTAATTTATTATATTACTATTATTATTATTATTATTATTAATATTATTATTATTATTATTATTATTATTATTATTATTATTATTATTACTATTATTATTATCCTGATTATTATTATTATTATTATCATTATTATTATCAAGTTTTTACTAGGGATCCTTCAATATTCCTCCGCTTTATAAAATATTTTTCTTGTATAAATATTTAGTTGTAATCCATCTGTATTTTTCGGTTTTCGATAAAGTATTTATGTTAATTCGAAAAATTTGAGCAGCGTTCCGCCCTTATTTTACGCGTTCCACTTTTACTTTACTATTTTCAATAAGTATTTTGATTGATTCGGAAAATTTGAGCAGCGTTCCACCCTTATTTTACCGTTTTTATGATAAATGTTTTAACTATTTCCGAAAATTTGCGCAGCGTTCTGCCCATATTTTGGGTTTCAATTCAACATAATTTATTAAATCCTTATATATTATTTTAAAACATTATTTTTCATGATTTTGGTCGTTCGGATTAATCTTTTTCCGATGGCTATTCATTTTAACTGTTGCAAAGATTTCGAAATTTTCCTTGCTACCAATTCCCTCTTTTTGTCCTTAAGATCTATTTATGTTCATATTATATTTAATGAGTGCTCGCTGGACTACTCGGTGTTAGATATTTTGAGCCGATTGTTGTTAAAAATTTATGTTAATTTTACAGAAAACGGATGATGAAGGAGCAGCCAAAGGACTACTCATTTACCCTCCAATTTCCCCTATATACAGATAATATTGACGTTCCAACTCCTGCGTTCCGCACGCCGGAGCCTTCACGGACACGAAATCATTGGCGATTGTACACGAACTTACACGATTTACGATAGTATGTTTTATTTTCTAACTTGCGTTATGTTTTGGCTGTGGGCCGAAAAAGGAGTAAATAAAAATTACCAGATCCATTGGGTAAAAGTCTCGAATGTATGAAACAATTTTCGGAAATTTGTAAACATATAATAGACATTAATAATCCATAATTCATCCTATATTGTAAATTCGTAATAGCATAATTCAACATCAAAAATCATACATTGAAAATTAACAATTTGTATCATAATTTACCATTAACAATTCACAGCATAATCCATAAAAATTTGCAACATAATCCCTTAAAAATTCCAATCCATTGATAATCCATTAAAATTTCGTAACATAATTCCATTAATAATTCGTAATATAATTAAAATTCATCAAAAATTCGTAACCTAATCTATCGATAATCCATCCATTAATAATTCGTAATGTAATCTAATAGAAATTAAAAATTCGTAACCTAATCCATTCATAATCCATTAAATTTTCCATCGATAATCCATCCATCAATAATCTAATAAAAATTTAATAAAAATTCGTAACCTAATCCATTGATAATCCATTAAAATTTCCATTGATAATCTATCCATTAATAATTCTAATAAAAATTCCAATCAATAAGTGCTATAGTGCACACTAATACAACCGGTCTCCCAGTGAGACGGAAAATTGAAATTCTAACTAAGTTAGAAATAATACTGTCGAATAATATTTAGTTTAATTTTAGTTCTAGTACTTGTGCTTGTTAATTTGTGAAAACACGTCAGTATATATATCTACAATTTGGCCTTAACCTTGCGTGTTAATTTTATTGCGATTAAACAAAATTCGACCTTGAAATTATTTGTGTTATCTAAATTAAATTTTTATTTATTTCTTAATTTAAATTGGTAATTTATTTTTAACATTTTTAAATAAATTTATTCAGCTAAAAATATTTTATTTTTATTCATTTAATTCATTAATTTTTACTTTTATATAAATGGTCATTTTACGGTCGAATTTTCTTGTTATTATGTTATTTTTTATGTAAATTTCGTGCGGTTCTTGATGCATTTTGTATTTATTTTATTTTACTTTTATGTTTTTAATTTTATATTTATTTATATTCTCTCAGATTTTAAAATGTTTAATTGGTGTTGTATATTGTATTTTAAGTTATCTTGGTGCTGGGTTCTCGTGTTGTATTACTGATGCATTTAAACAATTCTCAAGGCTATTTGTGTGCTTGCCCAACACTTGTTATGCCCTATTGTATAGTATTTTATTTTTATAGTCTTTAAAATTCGCCCCTCTTCTAACAATTTCAAACAAATAAATTAAATGAATACGATATATTTGATTGATAGGATATTACTATTTCCCTTGCTCGTGAATTTTAATTCGATGATTTTTCAGGGCTTTTTCTATTAGGTAAATCGGTATTGAAAATGTGATCTGGAAACTATAAATCCATCCATGCAAATGAGATGAACCTGTGAACTTAAAGTTATTGGTCTCTTTCAAGGAACAGTCAACTACATGTCAAGATCGAAAAGATTGGAAAATGATTGACAAAACTCGAACATGAATTGCACATCATCTATCTAGCCAATATCAAGGACTTTAGATTGGGCATTTTGAGGTTGAGCGAATTGCTTTTCATGATTGCCCATCATATCACACACAAAATCATACCCTCTATGAGTTTTACCTCCTACAACTGTTTTTGACTAGAAAAAGGATAATTTTTGGTTTTGTTTAAATGCATCGATAACATAACACGAATAACTTTTATATTGATGGAAATTTAAATTTTGAACAAGATAATGATATTCTGGTGATTCCTTGTGAGGATTTTGGGAAAGTCATATCGCAAAACGAGACAAACAAAATATTTTTTAAAAATTCGTCTGTCAGAAATAATAATCTATAAAAACACATTAAGGATCATAAAGGAAAATTTTAAAGCTTGCTATTAGATTGTAAAACTAAATGGAATTCTCAAGTTATAATGATCAAGGGCTTTCTAATAGTAAATGATTGAATTACTAAAACAATAGATAAGTTGGTACCACCAAAACCAAAGATGAAAACATCAAAATATTGCAAGAAATGCCATTAATTATTCAGCCCATGGAACTTTGTGTAAATGGATTAGGAAAATATAATACGAATTTATTGAAGGTAGAAACAATTGTTTTGTACATTTTACGTTTCGAAGCGCGTTGAAATAAGGATCTAATTTTTCTTATGTATTTTTTTGAAACATTTTACTTATTCAAAAGCGAATAAATTTTTGTCATGTATTTCGAAACTTGATAAATGTTTATTGGACAGAAAAGTATAGAAAAGATTATTTACATTTGGAGGGAAAAAAATTAAAACAGGCAGAGGAATCTGTTGAATCTGAAACTGAATCTGAATTTATAAAAATGCAGAAAATAATTGATTCTTTTTGGAGGGCCTCTAAACCAAATATGCCGTACAGCCTCAGAACGTTTTGTTAAGATTGTAGTCGAAATTGGTCAAATAAACGAACAATTATGTAATCTTTATCAAGCCCTATTGACCATTCAGTCAACTTCGACAAATATTAAACGAGCCTTTTCACTTTCTGGAAAGTTTATGAACAAAATAAATTATTGTTTGTTTTTTGAAATTCTACTTCAATTATGATAAAAGTTTAAATGATTAAATTGAAATATTTGGTGATTACTGTCATTTAGTAAGTTGAAATAGGAAGAGGTAAAACTGACCAAGATAGCACAGAAGTTGCTACTGAATGTTAACGAAAATAAAACTAATTAAGAAAACATGAAGATTTAATAAATAATTTACAAAATGTATTTTTAATAAAATAAATCATTAATTCTATTGTTCTTTTATAATTGCGGCATTCCAGCTACAATTTCGTCTTCGATTCCGCATTCATTAACGCCTCGTATAATTTTAAAATATCCATTATCTCCCCAAGTTGGATTCCAGGAATTAGCTATCAACCAATATGGCGTATTGTTTTCTATTCCCCATCCGATTATTTTGACAGCATGTCCACCAAGCACTCCACCAGCTACGTGTTGATAAACTCCAGTTCTGTAATTTGGGAAGTCCGCATAAACGTCAAAACCTGCTTCGACAGGTCCATTAAACATGATCTCCAACATAATGTCGGATTCTTTATTACTTATAGAGTAGGAAGTTTTTCCTAATATTTATTTACAATTTATAAAAGCTATTAAATTACATACCAAATTGTTTGTCATTTCGATATGTTTTAGGATATCCAGACTGGCAGTTTCTTTTACATTTAGGTGTTGGATATTCTCCTGTGCAATTTGGATAAATTCCCTTAACATGATGGGAACATTTTGGAAATGCATAGTCTTGACATCCTACATGACTTCCATATTCTCCACCAGTTACAATTCCATCTGTGACCCAGTAATGCCAAGCTCCTGTTGGGAATCCTCCATTGCATCCATCTCCGCATTTTTCACCACAACAGCTTACGAGATCTTCAGAGCTTATCCGTGGTTTATAAGTAGCATTGGAATGAATGCAGTATCTATCAGTCATTGCAGCAGCGGCTCCAAATGCCTATTGTTTATCGTGAGAATTATATTTTAATAACGAAATTTAACGCACCCAGCACGATCCACAATTACTTTGATCTCGAACTTCACGAATTGATTCGCATTCCGACCACTCTAATCTTGCATCGAATGAGTCTGGGAAAATCATATCGCTCATCAATTGCTTTTTCTGAGGAAGCTTAAAACTATTTGGATCTTTCATAACACCTAGGACTTTTCGTATATCCGAGACAGATTGAAATCGAGTTGTAGGAGCAGCTTTCCATGTTGTCTGAGCCTGAAATACTGTATTAATTTCTTTGAAAGGTTTCAAGGATTCATACAACATAATTTACATAATTAATTAGATCAAATGAGAGTGGTGAATGAATAGGAATATGGGCCTTCCTGTGGCAGTTGGCAGCCCCTGCAAATACCAGTAATAAAACAGTAAAAAAGGATTTCATTTTATGAGATTTTAATTTTGATTTTGAATTTATACATTTTACTATTGTTGAATATGTAGAC